>CABEEJ010000104.1:0-15264 GCA_901482245.1 Timema douglasi
ACTATCACCCTCATACTCACTATCACCCTCATACTCACTATCACCCTCATACTCACTATAACCCTCATACTCACTATCACCCTCATGCTCACTATCACCATCATACTCACTATCACCCTCATACTCTCTATCACCCTCATACTCGCTATTACCCTCATACTCACTATCACCCTCATACTCACTATCACCCTCATACTCACTATAAACCTCATACTCTCTATCACCCTCATACTCGCTATTACCCTCATACTCACTATCACCCTCATAATCCTTATCACCATCACCTCATTTCACCAGGACACAGAAAGAGCCTCCACGGAAAGGATGTACGATCAGAACAATCGAACGTTTCCTGGTCAATGATACGATAGTACTCGATAATCTTTTCGAGAAGGGTAGGTCTACTACAAATTGATGTAGCCCAGACCCGCCATTATTATTTTTATTATCTAGTGAACGTTTCTCAATGTTGGCTATTTCACAACGATTGTATACTATATTTTATAAAATGTTGCTCTCTTCAAAAATTAGGTACGGAAACTATTGCAGTCTATCATAAGATTCTAGTGGCAGCTGCCTTTAAGAGCGTGCACCATTTTCCATTCAACTCTGTGCTGCAGTCGGCTCAAAATCGTTAATTTACACGAAAACTATTGCATGAGAATAATTGCCGATTAAACATTAATGGAGATAAAGAGTTAATAGAAGTTCCTAATATTGAACATTGTTGCAATATTAAGTGATATTGGGGTAAAAACTGCGTCGAAAAGGCCATTTTATGACCATTTTAAAATGGCTCCATAGATAAGCAGTGTGTACTAATCTTCATTATGTCTTAATAGAGGCATACTGTAGTTATTAACAAGAAACTTTGTCGCTCTGTCCCCCATCGTCACCGCGGAAAATGTCGCGTAAGCGTTGAAATACGAATGCACTGCACACATTTATGGCATATGTTGGTATTTTCTTTTCCCTTTTACTCCCAAACCTCGCGCCCACACACGCACAAACGCAGATGCGATCCGGGATCTGAGTTAGGCCTACTATTATGAACGCTCTTAAGGGCGCGTAAGCACACTTTCAGTTATTTTTAACATATAATTGTTCGTTATGAAACCATTTATAGTATTTTGGTTCACAAACTTTTGTTTTAAAATAAACATGGTTGAGTTTCCTTCTCTAAGAATTTCATTGCTCTAATAAACATATCATATTTATTGATTTAGTTATGCTTGAATGGTTTATTAGTATAACTTCAAAAAACTCCCAAAAAGACTTTAAAGTTAAATCAATAAAGTATAAATGGTGTACCAACAACATCAAAATATTAAAAACAATTCATAATTAGCTCTAACACCCCTAAAAATATATAATATTATGATATTTTAATACATATTAATAGTATTATTTTATAAGTATTAATACTAGATCTATCTGTTGAAAGTGACAGACGCAGGCAGCATGACCTGACGTATGAATACAGCCAAAATACATTTAGTAGCATCTATAATCGCAAGATCCGGTCCTTCTTCCTCGAATCCTACTATAGCAATCAATATTCGCGATGTGTGTTGCTATGAGCCCTTGTTGCGCGGTGCCCTGTCCGGATTACCGCACTTCATTACAGGCTTGCGGTAGTAACTGTGAAGTTTGTTGTTATCTTGCCGGCACAGACTCGCACTCTTCAGCGGGACGCGCCGTTATGACGGGCTGTGCGCTGTGCAATCACCGCCACTTGGATGTCGGCACAGGAATCGTCTTCAAACACTCTCAAGTCGCGCGCGTCCCAGCTCTCAAACACAAATAAAGAACTCGTCAATCAACAAAAAGAAAATTAGGTGTGAATTTAGAAATTGTCTATATTTCACGCAAATTCTGCAGGAACAACCGTTTTTTTTTGTAAATGTTAATGATGCATGAGTGTTATTAGACCTAATATTTGGGAAAAATTAGTTCATCTTTAATTTTGTGTTAATGTCAAGCCTGATTTTTAACGTTTCGCCATTTTGAATTATTTTTAAAATACCATTAAAGAACCTTTTTTATTTTAAATAAATGTTGATAAACCCAATAGTTTCATAGCTAATATATATTTTTAAGGGTGATCTAGAATATTGGGGAGTCGATTGCTATAATTTTTGGGGGAGAGAGATGTTTATTTTATCAAGTAACAGTTTATAATATTATTTCGATCATGCTCTTTGGTATAATGTGATGTTATTTTTTCCACTGTGTTTCTGCACAATTATTTAACGACCGATAAACAATTTAGCGACAAACAGGGTGACTAAATGGTAGAGTGGATTATCGTTAGACCAGGTTACCAGGAGACTTATCAAATAGCTGAGCGAACGAAACGGTCTACCAATAAAAATATAGAGAGAAAAAGATTGACCCGCGACTGACAAATCTATAGCACTTAAGAACAAGCCGAAATGAATAGCAACTGAGCGCACGGACTGGGTGGAGTACGAGAAATATAATTTAGGAAAATTGTTCCCCCACGGCTTGGCTTCTACTCAGTGAACCCGCCAAAGATGTCAGAAAGTTAATTTGGGTTCCCGGACTGCGGATTATAGCTTCGATTTAAAATCTAATTATAGTTAGTTTTGTATAGGTATATTTTTGGTATATTTTAAGTTTTAAAGTTATACTTTGTTGTGTACTTAAAGAGGGATACCTAACTTGGCGTGACTCAAGCTGACCTAGCCTAGCCTAGCCTAGCTTAACCTGACCTGACTTAGCCCGGCCTAACCTAGCCTAACTTAAACTAACAAATAATCTAAATAAAATAAAACTTTCAAAAGAAAATACTAGCTTTTCCTCGTACCCCAGTCCATGCCCTTAAGTGCTAATAAGCTACCTGTTGGTTTGCACTAAAGTGCTTCATAACCGTCCGTTGACCCGCCTTTAAACCGTCCAAATTAAAAAGCGCTTATAAAATGGCCGACCGAACAAATAACAGCTTGACTTACCCACAACTACCCGCTTTGGTGGCCGGGTAGTCTAAGGCGGTGGTTTCCAAGCTTTTCAGAGCAAAATACATGCTGGAGTGCGAATAAAATGTTTACACTAATATTATGGACATTTATTAACAACAGTTAACTTTTTTAACAATAAAACTATAAAACAAACGAAAACCATTATATTATGTTCTAGCGGTGCCTTTGGTAATATCCTTTATTGAGATTTGAAAAAAAAATTGAAAATCATAAATACTGATGTTATTTTATAGTGTGCCCCATGGACAGTGTTTTATTTAGGTTAGTCTAGGTCGGGCTAGGTCATGTCAAGTTAGGTGTCCCTCTTATTCACGGAGACTGAGATAGTTAGAGCGGAACTCAAGGATTCCAATAATAAGTTTGAAAAACTCTGGTCTAAGCTGTCACCCACGCCATATGTTGAACTGCCGGTGATGGGTGTGTCGGGGTTCGAACCGTAGTCGGGTGTACTGAGAGTGGTCCTCCACTCCCCCGACCCCCACATAAATTCAGGTTAATTTTCTCTCAATTCACTCTTCCTCCTCTCTAACAAATTAGTGTAACATGTACAGTACACAAGCGTACAGCCCGGATGGGTAGTAATTTGCGGTTCTGACAAAGAATACTTACCTAGTAAAACAATTAACTATCACTCAACTGAACAACCTATCAAACGAACTATTGATGGAACCAAGAACAAAGAATTATTACCTATTAAACAAATTAACTATCAGTCAACTGAACAACCTATCAAACGAACTATTGATGGAACAAAGAACAAATAATACTTACCTAGTCAACAAATTAACTATCAGTTAACTGAACAACCTATCAAACGGACGATTGATGGAACAAAGAACAAATAATACTTACCTAATAAACAAATTAACTATCACTCAACTGAACAACCTATCAAACGAACGATTAATGGAACAAAGAACAAAGAATACTTACCTAATAAACAAATTAACTATCACTCAACTGAACAACCTATCAAAAGAACTATTGACGGAACAATGAATACTTACCTAGTAAATAAATTAACTATCACTCAACTGAACAACCTATCAAACGAATGATTGATGGAACAAAGAACAAAAAATACTTACCTAGTAAACAAATTAACTATCACTCAACTGAACAACCTATCAAACGAACGATTGGTGTAACAAAGAATACTTACCTAGTAAACAAATTAACTATCACTTAACTGAACAACCCATCAAACGAACGATTGATGGAACAAAGAACAAATAATACTTACCTAATAAACAAATTAACTATCACTCAACTGAACAACCTATCAAACGAACGATATGATGGAACAAAGAACAAAGTGACCTACCGACTATCTCAACGAACGAAAATAAATTATGAATTACTTACCAAACAAATGAACTAAAAACCGGCCGATTGACTTATGGACAAAATATTATCGTCATTATTAAAGAAATAGGACACCCTTTTTTGTTAAATATAAAAGAGTAAATGAGTGAAGATGGTATCTGGAAGTGACACTCTCTAAAAAAAATATTTTTATGTTACTCACGGAATAGTCTTCGTTTCTGGCACCAATGGCTGTTAATAAGGTTTCCATTTATCCATCCCATTCAAACTATTGGCGCCTCTAATATCTCTAACCCTCCCATTTCAAACTAATCTTCGAAACACTCAGTCCATATTAGTCCTACCTATAGCTTCCATCCTGGCAAACACCCCTTCATTCTCCAACACAAATATATGTAAGATCCGGCCAAACATCGCATGCTAAGGACTGTTTGCATCCCTTTCATTTGCCCGCTTACACAAATACAGGATATATAGTGCGTTCGGAAACTCACGGCCCAAACTGCACATACAGCTTGTTTGAAACAAAAGTAATACAAATTCCCTTTACACTTACATCCAGAAAACTATGCTATGGCTATTAAATTGTGTTCTAAATTTCTGTGTGCAGCACCGGGAAAGCAAAGTTGTCAAACATGCGTGTACAACAAGTTGCATAGGAGCTAGGCACGTGGCACTGCACACTTCGATATCTTGGAGCACGACAACAGAACACACCACAATTAAGAGTAAACAACGACAGTCCATCTAGAAATGCGAACACGTTCTGAGACTCATCATTAACGGTACTATATCACAGCAAGTGTTTGCAATTATTGTATGTGCAATGCCGCACGCCTAACTCCTATGCAACTTGTTGTACACGCATGCTTGACATCTTTGCTATCCCGGCGCTATTCGCAGAAACTTTGGACACAATTTAATGGTATTAGCATATGTTTACGGATGTAAGTATACAGGTATTTTGTATTACTTTTGGTTAAAACAAGCTGTATGTGCAGTTTGGGCCATGAGTTTCTGAACATTCTTTATATATAAATTACTAAGCTGATATTCCTGTTAGAAAAATCTACTGTAAACTTAAATATCATAGTGTTGCTATAGAATTAATTAACTTGAAAATTAATTGAAAACTTCTCATTCTTTAGATTGGTCCAGCCCAAAAAAATACGAAATCTTTAAAGGACAAAACTAAGCATATGACGCGTCGCATTAAAACAATTGCTTATAAAGAGTCTTACCTAAATAATTAACAATTAATAAAAAATTAAGATATAATTATTTAACAAGGAATATTATATTACATAAACAATGAATACATAATAAAAAAAACGTTATAACTTTAAAAGTGAGGTTAAACTCTATACTAGGATACTAGACCCCAATTTTATCATAAAGAGCCTTATATGACAACTAGTAAAAGTGTTTAGATCTATTTTAACGTATTCATACGTCATGTTATGTGATCTGCAACTATCACTTTTGATAAACTAACACTGAAAATAAAGTAATACTTTATCATTATTGATCACAAAAAAGTTTGTCTTTTATTAAAATTACTCTAACTGTCCATTCATAAGAAAATCAATGTAAATTAGTTTTGTGAACAGTAAACCTCATATTGCCCATTACAAAAATTCTAAACACATTATGTTAAGAATAATCATGTTACTTTATTATCACTACTATATTTTTAACATTTTTATTTGGATTTTAAGTTGAAATGTCTCCCATATTTCTCCGTGGATTTGGAGTTGATATTTTTTCTTGGTGATAAAATAAATGAATACGATATTCAATAGTACACTATATTCATATAGAATAAAACTGTACACTGGGTTTAGGACGTCAGTTTCACAAATGATGCCAAAATTCAAATAAATACACCTGAGATGTTCGATCATCTGCTTAGAATTTTAAATTCAAATCACCTAGTATGAACTATTAGATGAAACCGATTTTGAGTAGCCACCATCTTGAAACGGACAGCCAGATTGCAAAATTAACTGCACGCGTAATTCGGCCTAGGTTCAAAGAATGTCCCTGCCCTGTTTTGTTTTTTAAAAAATTCACGCACTAGGCAGTAATCGTGGGACATTCAGACAATGCTCATGTAGGCATATAAATCCTATCCATAATCCATTAGGTGTAAGAGTTTTTTACAGGTCACTCTTTGATCAGTTTTTGTCAGTTTAAGTCATTAAGTAATGTTCTCTTGGATGAGGCTCAACAAATTCTAGACATGAGGATACGTCGGGAAAATGGAGCCATTTATTTGGATCAACAATCCTATATTGAAAATGTAACTGAGAAATTCTGTATGACGGATTGTAAAGCTGTTTCTACACCTGCAGAACTCAGACTAAATTTGGAGAAAGGTGAAAAGAGAAGCGAAGAAAATCCACCTCCTTTCCCGTATCAATCATTGGTCGGGTGTTTGATGAATATGGCAGTAGCATGTAGGACTGACTTTGCTAATACTGTTAGTTTATTTTAAGTCAATTTAATACATGTTGTGATGAAAAACTTTGGTCTAGTGCAAAAAAACTCCTGAGATATTTAAAAGGCACAATGGACTGGTGTCTAGTGTATCAGAAGAGTTCTGGAAAGTTGACTGTATTTGTTGGCGCTGATTGGGGCAACGACAAACTTGATCGATGATCCTATAGTGGCTATGGGTTCAAGTTGGGAGGAGCTGCTGTTTCATGGGAAAGTAAAAAACAGCGTACAGCAGCACTCAGCAGTACCGAGGCTGAATATTTGTCTCTCAGTGAAGGAAACAATAAAGCAATCTTTGTACAAAACTTCAACTTTGAGCTATTCGGAGAAAAATTGCCCAATACAATATTTATTGGCAGCCAGTCAGCTCAAAAACTTTCTGTCGACCAACTCTTTTACAAAAGAACAAAACATATCGATATATAATATCATTTTTTGAGACAAACTATTGAAGATCGACTAATCAAACTAAATCATATGGCTAAAGAGGATATCGTGGCGGACATAATGACAAAAACCCTTTCTGTACCTAGCCACAGCAAGTTTATGAGGATGCTAAGCTCATCAAAGAAATATTGAAGAAATAAGAAACCCACATTATAAGAGTGTTGAAAATGTAATCCAATGTGTTCGTTCTTCGTGCGCCACTAGCGCTGTATTATATAATGTTTTAGTTTCTTTGTATTTATTGTTTGTAACTGTTGACAATCTCTTATTGGTCCTATCTACTGTTGTTACAATTTTATTTTAGCAATAAGGGTCGCGTATTTGAGCTTCTACCCACATAAACTCAACCTTTTGGAGTAGTGGTTCTTATTTAGAATATGTGTGTGACGAGGCTGTATCTTATATTCCAAACCTTATTGTATGACTGCTGTAAGAATGCATCTCATCACAATACTATAAGGTTCTTAAAATCAAATAACTTTTGAGAAACACAAATTTGTTAATACCAGTTATGTTTTAGTCAACTTCCACTGGTTAGTATTAATATATCCACTGAGCCAGGTCTGCTCTATTCATTGTTTTAATTAGTTATATTAGCTATCGCTAGGTGTCAGCACCGCACTGATTTAAGGTAGTTTGCTTTAATTCCTCCCCTTCCAACCCTAATGGCTCTATAATCGCTTCTCCCGCGCTTTCTTATCATCAAGTGGGAACTCCCACAAATTTATAGCAAAACATGTACTACTAACATCCTTAAATCTGATGGAGGATATTATTTAATAGCTTTGTACATTTTGTAGCATTAGCTACAAGTCAGCGATACCAAAGTCAATAACAAACAGACTTACCCAATTGCACGGACACCAACCGCTGTTGGCCCGACTACGCACTCGATCAGCACGCTGCTACAAACACGCCCGAACTCATCGACTGAGAACAAAATACTGAGGCCGTGCCAATTCAACGCTCAGTAACCAAAAATTCCCAGACCAAAGACTTTCAGTAGAAAAGGAGATACTCTTCATCCAGTGTCCAGTTTTGTTTCTACTCCAGTCTAGAAGCGTGTAGAATCCCCTTCCCCCTTGTTTAGGTACTTTGGTTTTCCTCCCCTCGTGATCCCCTCATTCCGTGTTCTGTGGACTGTGCTAAAACCGTATAAAAGAGTGATCATGTGAGTGGAGAAGCACTCTTGGACTGGCTTCCATAATTGCTAGGGGAAGCTAAGGCTTTGGAGATTAAAAACAATGTATGCAAAATTCGTTTTCGGCCAGTAATTTTTTTTGTTTCAAAATTCTTTTTTGGTTTAACGAACTTGATTTATTGAACTCTAACTAGAAAATAATAATAATAATAATATATTATATATAATATTATTTTCTTTTGGACTTAAACTTTATCTCAATTGTAATGAACTTGAGTTATTGGACTCTGACTAGAAAACAGCGCTTATAATGTTGTTAATAATAATATGTTCTTTTGGACTTAAACTTTATCTCAATTGTAATGAACTTGAGTTATTAGACTCTGGCTAGGAAGTAGTGCTATTGATGTTATTATCTCCAATATTTACTTATGAACTTAATTTATTGGGCGCCATCAGCACTAGTGTAGAGGTCATTAATAACCGCCATAATAACTTTGTTTATTGATGGTAATTTTTTTTAGCGTTGGCAACTAAAATTTGGATTGCTTAACTTTGTAATCAATATAAGAAATTTGGTAGTTTTATGTCTAGGGTAAATCAACGTAAGACATAAGTAGCCCTCGGGATTTCTCGCTCCACTACATCACACCGCGAGATAGTATTGTGATGTTCCACATCCGTTTGATTTACCGTTATTCCCCCTCCTCCTGCCCTCTTCGAAATGTCCTCCCCATCCTCCCTACAACCCTCCCCTACAACCCCCTCCCCCTTCAAACCCCCTCGCCTACAAACCCCGGACATGTTGGTTCTTGATGATTAATTATTAATGATTGTTAATTAATTATTGTTAATTAATATGGGCTAGGATTGAGGTGTTGGAGTTTTTATTCATTGATTAGGGCGTTGTAGTTTTTTTTATTAGAACCTCGCGCTATGGCTGTCGGTGGTAGAGTGTGATAAATGGTTCCCCTGCCTTGAAACCCCCTCCCTCCTTAGAAGTATGTGTCGCAACCATGGCGCCAGTCTGGCGGGTCGACAAGACAAGTCAGGGCAAGAATAGATCGTGACCTCAGCAACCTGGGATTTCCCTGGCGCCAGTATGTCGGCCCTACAAGACGAGTTGAGACAAGAATATATATTGAGGTCATTGACCCGGACAACGGGTTTTCCCTGGCGCAAGGTTGGCGGGTAGACAAGACAAGTGTGGACTCGTAAGGACCAATCAGTAAATAAAATACAGATATTACAAATATAAATATATTTATTAAACATCACAATTATACATTTTTACAGGAATGCCTCATATATTCTTTCATACGTTTTTCTAGAGTGTCTCTTAGATGCGTTAATAAAATTGTTTTTAGTTCACAATCCAGCATGTAATAGTCCAAACCGACGACTTGACGTGTATAGTAGGTAGCACTGAGAAGATCCAGGTTTTTGATATGCGTTTCCATTGTAGGCTGTTCTAGGTCGACGACATCCGCCGATTGTGTTAGCGTGTCGCATACATCCACGACGAGTGTGTCGATCAAATTGTTGCAATAGCGGGCGAAGGGTGTCGACCACATGTCCCGTCGGTCGACGGCAACGTCGATGAGGTCCCACACCTCACAAAGACGCGCCCAGCTAGGTGCTAGATAGGCCACCCGTTTGATTCCGGCGTCTTTTTTCTCGCTGATGACGACCATACAGTCACGGCGCATGCGTCTCAGAGAGATTTCATGATTAGTCAGACTAATCTTCTGAGGAGGTTCCGTGTTGCTGAAAACCTTTGATATGACAGACTTTTAGCTGCCCAGTTCTTGCCACTCTGTACGGTTAAACACTGCAAAGTTCCCTCCGCATTTTTCTAGCTGGACATAGGGCGTAAAGTTGTTCTTGACGCTCATGCCGACGATGACTCACTTGGCGTCGACTCCATCCAGCGGGAACACTGTGTTGAAAATACTGGTGACGGCGAGTAGCTTCACCGGCTTTGCTTTGCTGCCGCAAACGTATTGACCTTCCATGCTGTTTAGCGGTTATGGGCGGCACGCCATCGGGACGCCCCTTTTATAGGTGCACGCCGCCTGGACACGCCCTCTTGAAGGGTGGCATGCCCCTACAGTCTTGAAAAACCTATTGTAATATTTCACCACCTTAGCGTCGTTGGCTGTATGATTGGTGGGCGAGAATAGGTTTTGGAAAGTTTTCATCGGAATGCTCTGGGTGCGATAGAGAAGGTACATGAGACAGTAATGGCCGCAAACGTCTGAAGTGATGCTTTGAAGTTGTAGCGTGCTATGGGACGTGCGAAAAGTGTTTTTGTGTATAAAAGCCAGATGTGACTTTATACGGGGCGGAAAACCATAACTGTCAAAGTATTCTCCCACGCCATTCTTGTCGATAAAGATGGCTCAGAACATTTTTACTTTATCATATCAAGAGAAATTACTGAGTTCGCGAAAAAATTTGTCTCGAGTTTATGACAAATATTTATATTTTATGGGGGCTGGAACCCAAAAAAGTGGATTTTAGATCGTTATGTCCGTTCCCATTTATGTTTGTATGTTTGTCCCTGGCCATGAATCCGAAATGATTTAGTGGATTTTTTCAAACTCGATATTTAAATTTTATAAAGATATATCACAATTTTTGTTTTGTTTTACCCTAGTCCTTCAATTAAAGATAGTTTACTGATGAGTATATTTTTAGCTACACATTTTTTGAAAATGGCAATTGCGATATTGTTTAAAGTGCATAACTATGGGTTGTTAGAGATGGAAAATAGAGATATCTAATTGTTTTTTGGGCAAACATTCGTTCACTGATGACTGATGTTTCAAAAACTTGAAATATTCTACAAATGGCTATAAAAATGCGGTTATAAATGGGTATTTTGGAAGTGTTTGATATAAAAAATTAGCACTGTTTAATTTATTTGGGGGTAAAAACTCATTTATGCCTATTAATTGTTTACTGATGAATTATTTTTCAAAATTTTGGAATATTTTATAAATTAGTCTAACTTGGTTTCAAATGGGTATCTAGTGAATGTTTGAGTTTTATATAACAACTAACACTTTATATTTTATTTTGGTAAAACTTATTTATGGGTAGCTAACCGATGAAGGATTTTTCAAGAAATCGAAATATTTTTAAAATTGATTTTCTTCCAAATGGGATATCGTGGGAATGTTTGACATAAAGGAATAACCCTGTATACTTTGCTTTGGGTAAAAAAATATATAAGGGGTCTTTTACTTAAGAGTGATTTTCAAAAATTTGAATTATTTTGGAAATGACTAACGATTTTGCTTGAAATGTATATCACAGGAGTGTTTGACATGAACATGACAAATAAAGCTCAGTACTTGTTTGGGGGACGAAATTGGTTTACTAATGAATATTTTAAAAATTGAATATTTAATAAATACATTTAGCAATCTGGTTCAAAATTGATATCTGGAGATTATTTAACACATCATTAATATGTACATTTGTTTATCTAAAATAAATAAATGTAAGGGTTTTTTATTTACAACAAATTATAGAAAATTTGAATATTTTAAAAATTGACCTTTAAGATCTAATTAAAAGTATGAATCTGTGAAATGTTTTTCATTATATATAAAAAAAACCTTTTTTTTTAAATTAACAAATAATTTTATGGTGGTTTATTAAGGGAACTATTAAGGGAAATGTACCCACCTCAACATCTCAGGATGCCTCGCGTATTAAGAGAAGTTTACTTAATGCAGAGTGTTATGTCAGACGGCTGTGATCTATGTTGAGTGAGATTGTTGACGGAACTTTCAAAAGTTGTCCCAAGTTTTTCACATAACGTTTCACCATCCATAGACTTGTAAATGATGTGTACGTACCACTTGTATTCTGTTTGCTACCGGACAAGGAAACTAAAAGGTATGCAGAAACTTTATCTCATGCACTGCAACACACGTGATTTGACCCCTGACCCTAAGCAAATATAGTATATAGATTTTGAAACATCTGTACACACCGCTGCTTGTGCTTTCTGGACCTCCATCAAATAAATGATTGTCGCTACCATCTGGGTCAAAGTTGGTGGCGAAACATCCAGCATCTAAGACTAGCAACAACAAACTCAGAGACCGGCAAACTCAGAGACCGGCAAATTCTTTAAATATTTTTCTGGGCTTCCTTTTCTGAATCCAGAAGAAGTCTAAGAGTGTTTCATCGAAGACCTGATGTCTGTTCTACACCTAAAAGAGAAAATTATATTATTTACTGACTACGTGTTCGATACCTACATTCGCAGCAACGACAAATCACACGCACAACAGTTGCAAATCATTTTATTCAAGACTGAATACCTCATTTTATAACAAACGCCCTAAAATTTATAATTTTGTAGAAATCTTGAAGAACATTCAAACGAATGTGTATGTTTTATCAAGAAGTATAGGGACTAAAAAAGAAGCGTACCATGGAAAAGAAGCAATTTCTGAGATAGAAAATAGCTGAGTTCAAGATTGGAAAAATCACAAGATCTTCTTTTATCAAAACAGGGTGCTTTACGTTTTTACCAGTTGATTAGTAAGGAATTCTGACACACACAAAAAGCTGCCAACCTCAACCTGATGTCTCATGGGTATCACTAATAGGCTGACGAACGACGGGAACCATCTTACCTATACCTTTTTTTCTAACCGGGACCCAATTTTACATTATTTTGGTAGACGGGACCCAATTTACCAACCCCGGTAGGGGGGAGAGAGGGTAAAGTTCCTAAAAAAAACCTTGTGATTCCCTCCCCCCCTCTCACACAAACAAGGTTCCACTGCCACGTTTTGACATATTTTTTTTATTCCTTAGATGTCTTAAAATCATGTCATAAACTTATCAGTTGAACCTTTCCCAAAATAAGATTTGCCGTACGCTCATGAGACACATAATGTAGTCTGCCAAGGTAAGACTTGCTAACTTTCAAGGTAAACGGAGTGTACATGGAAAACAAGCGAAAACCTGTCAAAGTTAATAAAGTGGTTGTGACATGAAGAGTCAAGGAAGAGTCAGAAAAATTATAAATTATGTCACTGAAAGTTTCAATTTTTTGCAATAATCTGTGAAATACAAATCAAAGATCATTACCAAGTGTAAATTAGTTTCATCCCCCATTAATGTGATTTCTTGTTGAGTATCTTTGTTCCAAAAATTCAGTAGAAGGAAATGAAAATGATAATACTGTGTATGTGTAGCTTTTATTATAAAATACTGAGAAAGTACATTCCAGTATTCCGGTAAGTACAAAGTGCATTCCGCAGTGAGATACCTCTATAGTTGCTTCCTTCAATCTTGCTATTATTTTTGTGAATTGGTTTTATTAGTGCGGTCTGCCATTCTTATGGTATCTTATCCTCTCTCCAGATTGTTATGATTAGCTCAAATACTTCTGTACAGTCTTTCTTCCTCTTCCTTTAACATCTCCGCAATTATCTGATCCTCTACTCCAGGAGTGTTCCACTTTTTCATCTGGCTTATTGCCTTTTTCACATCTGCCTCTGATACTTCCACTTCATCTTCTCTTCCTTCTTCTGCATCGTCGTCATGCCAGTCAAATTTTTCACAACACAATTCATAATCTCCCTGAAATATTCTTTCCGAGATCTTCTCTCCATCTTTTAAAATGTTTCCATTCTTTTCGTTGATAAATATCGTATTTCCCGTCGTTCCACCTTTCAATTCTCTGCTCTTCAAGAAAATATTTCTGGTATTACCTTTATGATGGGTTTTTTTCACCCTGTTTAATTGTCTTCGTCAAATGGACCCTTTTTGCTGTTCTTAGCACCCAGACTATTTTTGTGCTTTTCACCGAGTATATTTCTTTGTTTTCTGCACTCCTCGTATTATGTAACCAGTTCTCCCTTTCCTTCTTGCTCCTCCTCACAGCTTCTTCACATCGTTCACTAAACCGTTTTCGTTGCTTTCTAGCTACTTCTTTCCAATGATTTTTTTGCGTTAAGCTTAGTATTTTTTTAAATATTCACCCATCTTTCATTCTCTCTCTCCTCTTTATCCTTCCAGTTGTCTTGTTTCAAGAGTTCAAAGACATTTTCAATCCCCCGGGCAAATTGTTCCCTATCATCTTGGTTTTTCAAATTGCTGGTGTCATTATCACTTGGCTGTTAGAGTGGTCACCCCATAATACCTAATTAAAAGGGGGTAGCAGAGCTGCCCTTAGCAGCTGTAAAGCCGTGGGAAAACTTGGTTTTCGGGGCCCCCAGGATATCTACCTCAAGCCCAACCCCCCTCTGCCCAAAAAAAGATTTATTTTTTTCTTAGTGTAATTTTAGTAGTTTGCATCTATATACCAATTTTCAGCCGTAAAATGTGTCAGTAAATGCCTTAAGAGATAAATACAGACGTAACAATTAATTCTATAAGTTATGTTGGTTTTTTATGCACATAAGGGTTGATTTCACCTCAATTCTCAGTTTGATTTTCTTGAACATTGTCCTCTCAAGACAACCAAATAAAACTAGTGTTAAAATAATTGCTTTGGAAAAGAAAACCAATTGTTTAGACTATCAGAAAACCCTCGTTTATGAATTGCCGCCAAGAAAGACCGCCATTTAATAACTTGCTATTGGCGAAACTGATATTCTATTGTTAATGTGCCGCTTAAATAATAACTAGATTGATTTAATTTGTGATCTGTGAAATGAACATTCAATATTATAATATTATGTGCGTGGTTAAATGCAATGTACCACCCAATTTATGTTTTAATATGTTTTGTTTTTGAAAATAATATCACTCCGTCAAATATCCATTGTGAGTTGTTTTGTATTGTTTCTTAGTTACTCTCCCCCCCCCCCCCCC
>CABEEJ010000104.1:21309-34352 GCA_901482245.1 Timema douglasi
GGGGGGGGGGGGCGGTTGATGCAAAATATATATCAAATTGCTTTTTTTTACATAAAAACTGCAAATGTATTTTATTTATTTTATTCAAAAATATACTTATTACTATCGAACGAATTCTTAGCCACCAAAAAGTTTATAATAGGCATTAAAAATATTTGATTTAGACACCAGAATAAACACTTAACAGGGAGAAAAAGCACACAATAGGCAATGTAAAAATTATTTTACTATCTTCTAATTTATTACCTGCAGTCAATTCACATTGCTATTTTTTTAGCTCTAAGACTTAATACTCATTCTGGTTATATGCATATGTTGTACTAATTACGCTAATATGTTAGAGGCTAAGAAGGTTGAATTTAGAGGAAGTGTATCTGCACTTGCATGGAGGCAAAGGGAAAAACCAATTAGTGAAAACGCCTCAAGTACACCAGACCAAGATTTGAATCTCAATCTCACCTTCATTGAAAGTCCAGTATACTGCGATAGTGACGCTTTACTCCATTCACCACTGAAATGGCTCACATGCTGTTAATAACATCATTTTCTAAATTTTCAATATCATAATGGGTTATATTTTCAGATAGAATTTTTTTTTTATATATATATAATTTGAAAAGCCGAGCTATACTCAAACAACGTTGGACAAAATTTCAAATTTGCTGTTTCTTAGGAAGTTGAACTTTAGAAGTTTTGTAGTTGAATATATTAAAACAAGTTTTAGATATCTAAGTTCTAAAACAATTATTATGTTTGTATTCTCAATGTTAACGTTATAATTTAACCAAAATTATATTTTTAGAAAGGGACAGTGTAAAGATATTAAAAATAATTATTATGCAATTATTTAATGATCTATTTAGCTATTTTCATTTTCATTGCCTTATTATGAAAATGCAACTTCAATATAGGAGAATTCAAAATAAACGATAATATTTAATCATCTTACCTGTCAAAAGTGGTTTTAGATCTCTATTACGTTATTAATGTGAAATTTGATATTAATTCTACATTTTACCAATTGGTTGAGTTTCCGAATGATTTATAAGTAAGTCAATATCATCTATATTAAATAACCTTACCTATCATTGTGTTCTAAAAATGTATCTGTACGTACTTCAAGAGGAAGCTTGAAATTAACAAGCCTACAAAACCTTTTAGTCTCCATACTGAGCTTTAATGATGAGCTTGGTTTGAAGCTCAAAACCTGAGTACTCACAGAGCCCTAGTTATTACTAAACAATCAATACTATATAGTAAGTTTTAAAAATACCCAATTAGTTTTTATATATTAGATGTGTTACTACACCATTTTGATCAATTATAAGACCTTATAATTCAACATACTGAAACTTTAAAATTTAGGTATAGACCATTTACCACTTCTTTCTACCTGACAGCTAGCAGAAGCTAGCATTAATACCAATGATGTCTGAAAGTTACTATTGTCAATATATTTGGAAATAATTATTATTTTTAACTATCACTATTATTATTACTAAAAATATTATCTATCACTTTTAACAAGGCTTACAGTAGAATTGTATTTTCCATAATCAATTTTTTTTAAATAGTCTAATAACTCCATTCTAGTTTTTCTTCTAACTTTTGTGCCAACTACAGGTTAAATAGTTTGTGAAATTATACATTTAATGGCATTAAACTCAGTTATTTATATTTTTATAACTGGCCCCGCCTATCCTTAACATAAATAAATGGTTCGTTTGTGATAATAAAGAGATAAAGACATACAAAATGTTTGTGTTGTAATATAAAGTTGAAATTTTGTAAACATGAGTTTTAATACCAGTCGCCTACGCCATTAACTGCCAGTATCACTTCAATTCAGTTGCCTTTTTTTTTGTGAGTAAAACCACTTTTAACAAGCTCTGGTTTTTGATAATTAATTTTTACTAAACAGCAAACGCTACTTTCAAAAGAAAACAAACAACCAACGATTATTCTTATAACAAAAATCTAACAATTTTAAATATATGTTCTATCAGTGAATTATCATATAAAACACAATAAAACCACGTGCGTGTGTCTACTAGTTGAAGACTACAAAATATTGTATTGTTAGCGCAAATAGTTTTATTACAAATTTTAATAATACAGTGTCTTTTTGGAATATGAATTCGGATAGTCTAGTAATCCGTGTGTTCTTTTGTGAATATTATTTTGTTGTATGAGTGTGTTATCCTGGTAAAATAAAATAAACAGGTTTCTCTGATCTTTAAATAATTATTTTTCCAATATAATATTGAAGTGTGCGATAAAAAAATAGTGAGTTTCTCAGCAATCAATTTACATGATTCTAAAATTCAAGTCTGTTTATCAAGACTATAAATTACATCGTTTAACTCCAAGATTTTGTTGTGTTGACCACTAGGCTAAACCTCAAGTTTTAGGATTTGTATCGTATTCTAAAAGAAGTGCAGTTATTATAGCAAGAAAATGGACCAAGTTGAAACTCCTGGAAAGATCAGAAGGAAACAACCGACACCTGGAGTATCTGTAGAAGTGCTTGATGATTTTACAAGAGATTCTGTTTGTCAGGTCATCTACTCAATGTATCATGAAGGTTAATACAAATGTTTAGGTCAATTTGTATTGTGTTTTCCTTTTGGTTCTTGAAAGGTTAAGTTTTGGTAGATTGCGATAGTTTATACTAAAAAAGTAAAACTGCTTTATAACCTACATATAAATAAAGCTGATTTTTCATATATAAATAAATTAACCAAACAAACAATATAATGGAGCAAAGGTAAAAACACAGGTTCGTCAACATTTTTCTTTTTTTTAATTGTGGGAATTAAAAAAAAAACTTCAAACTATCATAATGTTGGTAAGTTATGATTTAATATCAACACATCATTAACAATCAATAAAAACTAAACAATAAATAAAACTGTAATATATGTTTCTTGTATAGACCTAAGCTTTGACTTACAAAAGTGACAGCTGCTAAACATATGTTTTGGAGATCATATTGTTTGGTGTAGGGATACATAATTTGGTCTGGTAACTTTTACTAGCTGTCAGGCAGCACCAAAGAAGCCATAAATGGTCTTTAGTTTATAGGAGTGAAGATGAAATACATAAACTAAAAAATAGAAATAGACCTACGTTCACATAATTCAAATAAATACACTTCATTATCATCATCATCATGAACTATTTCTAACCTGTGGCCGGGTTTGTTTAATAAAATGCCTTCATCTCCCTCTGTCCTTCCACCATTCTTCCTCCACCCATCTTTTCCTTGGTCTCCTTTGCAATCTCTTCCCTACATACTTCATATCCATCTTTTTGTAATACTCTACCCTTCCATCCTCTGCCCATACCCTTTCATCCTAGCTTCCTCTACCATCTCATGTACCCCCTGTATCCCAACTTTACACCATACATCTTCATTCCTAATCTTATTCTTCTGGTGACAGCTAACATGCTCCTCAAAAACTTCATTCCCATGTCTCCATTTTCCTTGGTTCTCTTTTTCCCAAAGTTTACTTTTCAGCTGCATACGTTATACAGCATTTCCTTACACTTTAGGGGCACTTCTCTTTCCCAGAGTAGGTCTCTTACACACCTGTAGAATACCTCTCCACGCGGCCCTCGTCTCACTATATCTTCTCTGCTGCCTCCTTTTGCCTCAATCACATCCCCCAGATACTTCACACTCTTAGTTTCTTTCAATTCTACTCCATCAATACACTTATCAATACGGAAATGAACTGATTCATTCAATAATATGGAAATAAAACAAACTTATCATTATTGAGAGGAAATAAAGATCAACTAGCAAATAAACTTAGTGGTGTCATTAGAATGAAAGCTTTGGGGAGGCTTCACTAAAAATGATTATATTGATTTTAGGTTAATTTATCACAAGCCTATGCCTTAACTTCATGGCAATATAGCTAAATCAAAGAAACTGAAACTTAATGTATTTTTGTAAACCTGAGAATGCACACCTAAAGTGTTTCAATTTACTTTTACATTTATTGCAAACCTTAGGCAACCTGTCCACGAGTGTGGCATCCTACATACTTAAATAAACACGAGGATGTGCACCGTGAGCGTATATATATATTTTTTTTTATGTTGTGAGCTTGATGTCTTAGACTGCTTAACCACAGATTTGGGTAGGGTCTAACCCATAAACCAAGAAACAAAGCAAGCTGAAACTACTCGTTCAGGTTTCAAGACTATTGCATGGTGTTGGAGATAAGGAAGGTTGAATTTAGAAGAAATGCACCCACATGAGTAGAGAGAAATTGGAAAACTATTTAGGAAAAAACAGTCTCATCCAACCTGACCAGGATTAAAGCCCCAATTTTTCCGCCATTCATAGTGTCGACACATTTAATAACACTAGGGTCCTATATATTTAATAGTTAAACTTCTAAATGCTTCAAATTAAACTTAAAATAACAACAAAAGACTAACAATTTTCTACATACCCTTTAATTAATTATCTTTTTAAAACAATATTGTTTAGATGGCCACCAGTATATGCAATACATTGTATATGCTCCTTGAAACGTGACATGACTTTTCACAATGTCTCTTGTTGAATTGCTTTAACTTCCACCACAATTATTTATCTAAGCTCCTGAATTGTTCTTAGGCGAGATGTGTAAACATGACTCTTTAAATGCCTCACAATAAAAAAGTCTCTGCTGGCCGGCTGGGTTTGGACGAAATCGGGCAGCCGGTCCGAGGGTAGTCTTATTTTATTTATTAATAACTATAAAGTTGATCTAAAAAGTTATTGAAAGCTTCTAATAATAATTCATTATGAACTACTGTATAATTTCTCTATATATCATTAATTATTATTATTATTATTATTATTAGCACCACGTCTTACTACCCGTTCGGGTTATACGCACTTACGCTAATGTGTAATGGTAGGGTGATTGTGAGATGAAATGAAGGACCTACAGTTTAACGTGGAATCCGAACCACGGTGGAGGCCTGGCATTCCCCACATTCACAAGATGTCTTGTCAGAGGTGAAGGAAGGGTTTGGTAATCAGATAAATCTTTGCCGGGACCGAGGATTGAACCCCGGCCGCCAGTACAGAAGTCTGACACCTTACCCCTAGACTGCCAGGTCACCTTAAATCATTAATTAAATGAGCTAAGAGTATAAATAAAATTGTAATATTTTTTTTTCTTGTCATTGTGGCAATATGAGTTTCCAGTTTTCAAAAAACGCGCTTCCAAAAAAATAATAAGACCGTAGTTGAAATAGCCCGGTTTGCATTATCATCACTTTTCTCCCTCTAAAAAAATAGATACTTTTGTTGATGATATCACTTTATATAACTATTTTGAATTGAATTAGAAAAAAAGTGTAGTTTATCAAGTTTTCCTCAAAGATTGTTGAGCAGTCTTCGAGAGACTTTGATGGTTCTCTTCCTGGTTGCATAGTAAATACATCACAATTTTATAAATGCAACAACTATTATTGTTAGTAATGACATGTCCAATGTAATAGCTCAAGTGATACACATAATGTTATTAAACCTTCTTTTATTGATAGGAATCCACTGTTTCGAAAGATGGCACATATTCTGACGAACAAAATAGAGTGGTTTCAAAGTTCCTTCTAGAAGGAAGACTTAATGGCTTGGAACTGAAAGGTGACGAAAAAATCAACTTTAAAGAAATATTAGCTAAAATTGCTAATGAACGAAAACAGTTCCAGGAAAAAATAGAGGTTAGTAGTAATGTTTTAATAACTATTATACTAGTTGAAATTTAGTTTTAACAAGAAATTGGTCTAATACTACCATCCAACTCCTTAATTTAGCTCAAAGTATAATCAACACAACTATTTTCTAATTATATTTAGTTCATTTAAAGATTTTATTTTACATACTAATTTGCAAATGTCATTTTATTCTATTCTTCTTCTTAGCTATCAACGAAAAAATTCCGACATGTAATAAGGGACCCAAACATGGTTCGTGATTTTCCAGAAGATCTACTTAAAAGCATGGCCACTGACAGGTACTATCAACTTTACAATAATTGAAGTATTCTTTTTAAAAAAAGTTTAATATAGTTTCAGAAATCACTGCGTCTACACATTTCTTTATTAATGTCATTAACTTTGTTATTTTTTACTTAATTTCACACAGTACATATGATTTTAGGATGGAATCACATCCATAGTAAAGCAGCACTCTTTTTTTTACCAAACTTGTGTAGATTTTTGCACACCTAAATCTAACTATGAATAATACCAATAAATAGAGGGAATTCTTTGACGTTTGTCGTCTCATCACCAAGTGCAATGACAGTACTGTACACCAAAGATAATAGCCAACTGCAAATATAAAAATATCAAAATAAAAATATTAACTACAATTTTATGGTAAAGTGGGTAGATTAATTGAATCAGAGATAGATTAAATAAAATAGACACTAAAATAGAAAGAATCATGGTACAAAAAAAAATAAAAAAATTTGTGCAATGTGTTTTACTACCCATTTGGGCTGTTCACATAGTTCCACTCTTGGGGTAAGGGTGAGAAAAGAATCATCTAGAGGAAATGTTTCTGAACTTGCCTGGAAGGATAGTGAGAAACCATTTAGGAATACAGCCTTCTGTACACCCAACCAGGATTCGAACCCCTATCTCTCCATCACACTATTCAGTATAATGTGAGAATGACATATTAAATCATGCAACTATCGATGAGGGTTAAAAAAAATATCAAATAGATAATTTACATTATGTTTGTTGAAAAAGGATCTCTTAGGCTACAGCACTAGCATTAAATGTTGGTTGAGGTAGGACGACAAATAGCGCTTGCTACAAATATATAGCCAGAAGTAAGCATGAACTGTCGCTACATCTGGCTCTACACATAGCTAAAATAACACTATATAGCCAGAAATAAGCATGAACTGTCTCTACATCCGGCTCTACACACAGCTAAAATAACACTATATAGCCAGAAGTAAGCATGAACTGTTGCTACATCTGGCTCTACACATAGCTAAAATAACACTATATAGCCAGAAATAAGCAATGAACTGTTGCTACATCTGGCTCTACACATAGCTAAAATAACACTATATAGCCAGAAGTAAGAATGAAGTCACTACATCTAGCTCTACACGTAGCTAAAATAACACTATATAGCCAGAAGTAAGCATGAACTGTTGCTACATATGGCTCTACACATAGCTAAAATAACACTATATAGCCAGAAATAAGCATGAACTGTTGCTACATCTGGCTCTACACATAGCTAAAATAACACTATATAGCCAGAAATAAGCATGAACTGTCTCTACATCTGGCTCTACACATAGCTAAAATAACACTATATAGCCAGAAGTAAGAATGAACTGTCACTACATCTAGGTCTACACGTAGCTAAAATAACACTATATAGCCAGAAGTAAGCATGAACTGTCCATACATCTGGCTCTACACGTAGCTAAAATAACACTATATAGCCAGAAGTAAGCATGAACTGTCCATACATCTGGCTCTACACATAGCTAAAATAACACTATACAGCCAGAAGTAAGAATGAACTGTCGCTACATCTAGCTCTACACGTAGCTAAAATAACACTATATAGCCAGAAGTAAGCATGAACTGTCTCTACATCTGACTCTACATGTAGCTAAAATAACACTATATAGCCAGAAATAAGAATGAACTGTCCCTACATCTAGCTCTACACATAGCTAAAATAACACTATATAGCCAGAAGTAAGAATGAACTGTCACTACATCTGGCTCTACACGTAGCTAAAATAACACTATATAGCCAGAAGTAAGAATGAACTGTCGCTACATCTGGCTCTACACATAGCTAAAATAACACTATATAGCCAGAAGTAAGAATGAACTGTCACTACATCTGGCTCTACACGTAGCTATAATAACACTATATAGCCAGAAGTAAGAATGAACTGTCGCTACATCTGGCTCTACACATAGCTAAAATAACACTATATAGCCAGAAATAAGCATGAACTGTCCCTACATCTGGCTCTACACATAGCTAAAATAACACTATATAGACCAGAAGTAAGCATGAACTGTATCTACATCTAGCTCTACACGTAGCTAAAATAACACTATATAGCCAGAAGTAAGCATGAACTGTCGCTACATCTGGCTTTACACGTAGCTAAAATAACACTATATAGTCAGAAGTAAGCATGAACTGTCACTACATCTAGCTCTACACGTAGCTAAAATAACACTATATAGCCAGAAGTAAGCATGAACTGTCCCTACATCTGGCTCTACACATAGCTAAAATAAACACTATTTAGCCAGAAGTAAGAATGAAGTCACTACATCTAGCTCTACACATAGCTAAAATAACACTATATAGCCAGAAGTAAGCATGAACTGTCTCTACATCTAGCTCTACACATAGCTAAAATAACACTATATAGCCAGAAGTAAGAATGAACTGTCCCTACATCTAGCTCTACACGTAGCTAAAATAACACTATATAGCCAGAAGTAAGAATGAACTGTCCCTACATCTAGCTCTACACGTAGCTAAAATAACACTATATAGCCAGAAGTAAGCATGAACTGTTGCTACATCTGGCTTTACACGTAGCTAAAATAAATAATGCGGAACTCCGCCTGAACTTTCTCCCTCCACTGTTTATAAATGGATATATTTACTCAAAGCTTGTAATATATACAAAATGAAATAATATAGGCCTACACGAGCAAACCTGAACACAAACTGCGCTATATTTACATAAAACATTTTTTGACTCCCAGATTTTGACTTTCGGATACCATTTTTGACATTTTACTAGGGGTTGCACATTTTATAGTTATTGTATTGCTATTAAATTCCTCATTTATAAATTTTGACCAATAAAATAGCTAAATATTGACTACTGAGTCTAAAATGATATAAATAGATTATTGTTGTACAAAAATTTCCCCTAAGAGGTTAAAGGAAAAGGAACATCTACTTTTTGAGAGACTTAATTAATTTTTACTCTATGGCACTAGATAATTATTGCTTTAAAACTTGAAGTATCTCTGTACAACTAAAGCTTATACAATTGTATTAATATATTTGCCAATATCTCAGGAACTATTGGTTTTATTAAGATATATCTCAGATTAAAGTTTTATATTTTTAATAGTACTACAATTTTGCAATAATAGGTTATTTAGTATCTCAAATAGTTGCAGTGATACGAACATTTCCGACTCTGCAAAGTACCCTAAAAGCCTTTTTCACGGGAAAATGAAAATAGCAATTTTATCTATAATCTTAATCAACGCCTGGATAAAATTTTAATCAAAATCGTTAAAGCCAATTTTGAGAAAATCTATTTTTTTCTCTTTTCACCCTTTATTAAACCACTCTTAATTTTAGGGTTAAACAGACAAACGACATTGCAAACACCACTCTTTAGGTTTCAAGGGATCATGAAACGTCAATATCCAGAAACATATCTGGTTAGATTTTTTTTACAGTAGCAATACGTGTTCAAAAAGTTGAAAAAAAATATATATGCATATAGCTTGAAAATTATTAGTTTTATGAAAATATGTTTCAAGTTAAAAAAAATAACTATAAATAGACCTATATATTTGCAATGATAAGTAATTTCATATATCAAAGACTTATGGAGATGTGATAAAACATTAGAATTTACACATCAGGCCGAAACCGTTATCATTTTGACAAAAAATTGAGAGTTGCCATTTTGTTTGTAATATTAATCAATACACAGAAATTAAATTTAATTAGAATTTTTAGAGCCTATTTTGATAAAAATATATTTTTCCCCTTAAGGAATCTACTCTTAATTTTAGGGTTAGATATACACTTTTCAAAAACCCCTCAGGGCAACCCCAGATAACAAGTTTTATCCTGATCAATAAAATATTTTAGGCTCTACTCCGCGATACAGACAGACAGAAGGCAATGCAAAAGTCACTTTTTCTTTTGCATTCAGGAGGTCGTGAAATGTCGAAACTTCCCAAAATCTTGAGTTTAATTTCTTTAACAATCACAATACTTTCTCTACCTTTTAGGTAGCAAGAAAGTAAAAGAATTAAAACATGTATATTTGTATGCCTTCTCTACATATATATCCCTATTTATGGACATTGCACAGTAGCGTTTGAAACTCTTCAAATGGATCATAGCATATTCATTTAGCAACAGACCCTAGAAGACACCCACTAAACTACATTTACCACACTATCACTATCCTGATCTCTACAGTTTAATTCATTGGCCACATCATTCCAGCGTCATTTATTGCTCACTTTAAGCGACAATTACTGCTTGTCTCTCTGTCGCTTAAATAACATGAAAGCGAGTTATTGATAGGACAGAGTAAATACATTCTAATCCTTGCTTTACAATCACAGCTTCTTTACATAATATGAAATTAAGAAGAGAGAAGAGTATTTTTAATAGAAAAAAAAATGGGGAGATTACATTGGCATAGTATTTAGACAGAAATATTGCGTTAGTCTTTGATCTGATGTGCCCAGTTATTATATTCAGTTCCATATTTATTTCCTATTTTGGTTAGCTTTAATTATATTTTGGGTTGAGAATTTTTAGCAATATTTATGTGGATTTATATAGTTATCACCATTCAAAGTATCTCCAGCAGTAATAATATAATTTCTCGAAACATTTTTTCTATCCCCCTCTGTTAACTGTGTCCAAATCTCCTCGCTTTCAATTATTGTTATAACAGGGTGTACTTGGAATTATTCTCTTAGTAAACAATAAGTTGTGTGGGTAATTAAGGGACAGGAAAATGCATTTTTCACGGGTCTCTTGTGTACAGACAATTCTAGAAATATTGATCTTGGACACACTCATAACATTTATTTTCTGTATGAGAGTTTCAATAATGTTCCTTTATATGGCCTTCATATTATGTGAACAAACTTTTGTATTTAAAACTTTACTGATAATTAATAAACAAACATTATGTAATGGAATACGACACAATACTAAATGTTGGCTTTTACTAAATACATCTCTTTCAATTATAATGCAAAAAACATTTAAAAAAATTGGGCTAGGCTTGCCTACACCTAAAATATTAACTTATTAAAGAAAAACTCTTTTTCTTAAAAACATGGTTTACATGGATTACTAATAAAACAAAAGAATTTATTCATTGAATACTTTTGTAATATTTAATAGGAATTTGAAAACAAAAACTGTTTAACCTTATAACTTTGCTGGAGTAAGGAAAAGTGACAATCCATTGTTGCTAAATTTGTAATATAATTTATAATTCTTGAATTTTCACTAACAATCAGATACATTTGATTTATTATTATTATTATTATTATTATTATCACCGTGTCTATTTGATTTATTCAACCAAGTTTATTTTATACTATTTAACAAATGGGTCCTTAACATTAATTAGTTTGAGTAATTCACACATTGTACCGCTAATTAATTCTTAGTATATTTGGGGAAATTTAAAGCCAACACAGATTTGTAATGATCCCAGCTGTCCGGGCCACTTTCATGTATATATTGTTGGTTGCCTAAGTTGTAGGAATAAATGATGGTTGGTTCAGTGTACATTTCTTTCAGCACACAGCCTAGTCGAGGTCCGTGGACGGTAACATTACAGCCACACATCTACTCACAGTTCCTGGAGTTCTGCGGGGATAGGGACTTGAGGTGGAATGTGTGGCAAGCCTGGGTCAGTAGGGGCTCTGCTCACTATGACGGAAGTGTAGAAACCAGCACCAATCTTGAAGAAATCAGATATCTAAGGTACAATTCTCAATTAATTACTGAAACAGATCTACCGTATTTACTCGAATCTAAAACAACCCCCAGTTTTTTAGTGGTTCTGGATAGATTTTTTTGTAAGTGATATTTATTTTATTTTGAATGAAGAAAATAATCCTATGATGACTTAAAATCTAATTAGGGTTGCAAAATTGCTAATGAATTTATCTTTTGTCGCTAATATTGCTTTTGCCTAGTAAGGTTAACTTTGGAAAAATTTCATAGAAATAATGAGAATTTAATTTTTATTATGACAAATGATAATCCTTTCTGAAAATCTGATTCTCATACAGTCATACCCTACTCCTTCTAAATATGAACATTGGACTCGACTATTAACACGCTAGCTTCTAAAATGGGACACTTTCACTTTCACACTGATGTACAGAAAATGAAATAATATAAAGTGGAGAGATGTAGTAAGAAATCTAAGGATAAATATACAACAAACTGTTGCTATGACGTGTATTTGTGGGTTATAGGGTGTACCTGGGTGCTTCACACCTGATGTCCCTCAATCGAGATATTTATATTATAGTAACCGACTATATTCTCATGTTTAAACAATGGATTGTTTGAATAATTTCTATATATAGCTCTATGTACTTGTTTTGAATTGTTTGAATATTAATAAACCTATTTGTTAAACTTGTAAATCATTCTTATACTTTGTTCCTTCCAATCAACATTTATAAGTTTATGAATGTTGTACCTAGGAGTGATTTCTTCGTCAAATTTCTTATTATTATTTTATTTTTCACTTTTTCTTTAGTTTTATTAATTTCCATTTCCGTAAAATTGTACATGTTTTAGTATTGTAGTAAAATTAATTGATGGGATTTGAATTTATATTCCAGGAAGTGCCAGGCCCAACTCCTAGGTTTTGAATCGTTTGCCGACATGTCAATGGAGACCAAAATGGCGGGAAGTGTGCAGGAAGTTCATTCTATGATAAACAGTTTGCTCAAAAGAGGTAAAAGTGGCTTAGAAAAGTGTAAAATTAAAGACCTTTTCTTAGTATAGTTTGTTTAGCTACCCCTACTCTACCCTGATTTTGGTTAAAAGAATGGTAAAGCATATTTAAACATATTTCTTTGTGGACAACATTGATAACGGTGACCTGGTGGTCTAGGGGTAAGGTGTCAGACTTCTATGCTGGCGGCCGGGGTTCAATCCTCGGTTCCGGCATAGATTTATCTGATTACCAAACCCTTCCTTCACCTCTGACAAG
>CABEEJ010000104.1:35251-130282 GCA_901482245.1 Timema douglasi
TCTCTCTCTCTCTCTCTCTCTCTCTCTCTCTCTCTCTCTCTCTCTCTCTCTCTCTCTCTCTCTCTCTCTCTCTCTCTCTCTCCACACAAACTTGACTGCATTTCTTAAAGATTCAAATCTCCTTATGCCTATCCTGCGGCTGGAGACACTTTTCTTTCATTACTTGGCATGTCTTGTAATAATAATTGAAAGTACTTTTACCACCAATGGAAATCTCACACCATTGGATCAATATTGGGACATTCCATGTCGGTTCATCTAGGCCATTAAACCCACCATTTTAAATTTTAAAACAATTTAACTGAGAGTTTTCAAGTTATGGAGGCCCATATATAACCTAAATACACCTGAAAAGCTTCCGCGGCAACGTGCCAAATTGACATTGTGGCAGAGAAAAGATAGATCAAGGCATTTTTCTATAATCTTTAAAGATAGTGTTTTGAACAATATATTATTGTGCTGTGGATTTGTACAAAATATAATTTTAAAAATACACTTAAAAATAAGGATTCACAGGAGATTTCTAATAAAAATTCATTATATATTCACATCCATGTCCTTTTCCTGTGTTTGTCCTTTTTGTTATACCTTTTATTTATTTGTTCCTATCTATGTGTCCTATTATTCTTTACCAATTTCCTTTTTTTCCTCTTTGTGTTTTTTGGTTTTCTCTCTTAGGAAGTTGCGTTGTGCGTTCCACACTCCTCCCTGATGAGTTCCGATAGAATGAAACCTAGGTCGGGGGATTGGGCGGTGACGATCAATTTTCTTTAAGAGACATCCATCTTTTCATTGTAAAGGCCATATTGTGTTTGTCTCCCCTTTTATATGTTTCTATCCACCTTTCCTGTACCTTCTTCCAAATATAATAAAAATATGATTAAAATAAATTACTAATAGCAAAAAAGGAAGATGTGCAACCCCACTTTTAATAAAAAAAATTAACACTCCTAAGGTACTCATCTTTAAGTACATAATACTATATAGCTTTTTGGCTTTCTTTTTTTCTCTGTGCTAAATATATATATTATATCATTGACATAATATAAACTTAGCTTAAAAGTTTATGTTAACAATCTAATCTTTATTACAACAATTTGTTAAATATATAACTTAACCAATGTTTTAAAATACATTGACATAATTTCTAAAAGAAAGCCATTTCGCTTTACAGGTATAAATGTATATTTTTTTTGAAAAACCACATAATCTCTAGTCATACTTGTTGATGGAGTTTCTAACACATAGGACCAAATGGAATATTGCACTCATCTTCAGGCGTTATCCAGTAAAATAAGTTTTCTAGGCCACTTGGGTGCACATATCATACTGGTACATCTCCTCCGATGTTGGTTTCATATATCATTCCAATGTACCAATTTAAATCATAGACACAATCGACATAACATTGTGTATGTAATTTTTGATGAATGTTTAATCCTACACTAAAGTCAAAAATGAAAGATAAATGTTCTTTTAATACCAATTTTAAATGTTGATAATGGTATGCAATTGTAAAAACTTGTACCAATAATGGTTTTTGGTGTTTTAAACCTTTTTTCATACTTAACTTGCACATCAGCCATTGTAGTTTTGGAAATAAAACTAAACTTAATATTTTTAATCTCATTAGAACAAAAACTAAACACATCTTATGCTGTTATTATTTATTCATTTAGAGGTCGCTATGGACTATCTCTAACTGTGATAGGTTTGATAGTACTGAGGATGACTTTACATGACTTGTAGCAATGAAAGACCAAGAAGCAAAAAATACCAAAATACCTTTTGTGTTGAAATAATTTCTTGTAGAATTTTATAGACAATTGCAATATTATGATTGAGATCATCAGAAATAAAACAATGGCTTGATGCTATAATGGAATCAATGTTGGTTTTATAATAATGAATAAAATGATAAAGTATTAGGAAAAAAGGAGCACACAAATAAAAGAAAAGACACTAACACAAATTTACACATACTTCAATATTTCGATGCTATTAAAGCACCTTCCTCAGAAAGTAGTAGTAATTAGACTAATTTGTGTTAGTGTCTTTTCTTTTATTTGTGTGCTCCTTTTTTCCTAATACTTTATCATTTTATTCATTACTAAATGTTTTTGCTCAATGCACTTTTTTCATACATATTGTTTGTTTTATAATAAATGACAACAGGATGAACTGTGCAAGACCCATGGGTCCAATGATATCCTTATTGGATCACAAAGGAATATTTCTCACTAAAGTCCATCAGGATAGTAGCAGTTTCTGAAGTTATTGATTTCTCAAGTTTTTTCAAATACCTAGATTCTACTTTTGTAACATAAGAATGAAGGATATGCTTTTCAATTTTATCTACTAGTAAAACAGCGAATTCTTTTGAAGTAAAGGTCATCTTTTGAATTTCTGTTCTCTCATCTGATAGCCATGGATAGTAATCAATTTCATCAACTGGGTCAAATTCTTCAAACTTTCACTTTAACATATTCTGCAATAAGACTTTTGGAGAACAGTTTTCGCAACGTCTTAAGGCCCTTGGCCCTGTCGAGTACAAGTCTAAACCCCCTTTTGTGGGATGGTGGGCGGAAGGGTGAAAGGTGTGGCTTCACGACCAAACTACAGCAGTGTAAGTTGACGTCAGCATCTTCCAAAATATAGTTCCTTGTTTAGAGAAAAATTGACAAGGGTCCAATTTATGATGGCCTGCCACTCAGCTAATTATTTTGTTATTTTGCTACTTGGGTATGAAGCGATTTTGAAATGTACAGTGGTTTTACTGTCCAAGGTGCCATCTGTTACAGTTCTTGCTAGGTCTCTGTGAGTATTTGTATTCCAAGCTTCGAGCTGAGCTCATCGTTTAAGCTCGAAATCAAAATATAAAGTTTTGTAGGCTTGTCATTTTCGAGCTTTCACTTGATATACTTAATAATCAATTTTTAAAACCCAATAATAAACATAAGTTATTTAATTATATAATATCGGCATCCACACTTATATTTATATTTTAAGAACGTGTGTTTTAATATACTTTTCAATGTTTTAAAAATAGTGAATATACCCGAACTCGACTCAAACTCGGGAGCTTTTTGAAATACTTGAATCGAGTTCAACTCGAATGAAAAAACCCAAGCTCGCAAACCCCTAGCTCTTGCAGAATTTTTCACTAAGCTGACCAGGCCCTTTAGGTTTTTTTTTTGTTTACAAGTCATTCATACTTCAATTTTTCCATTGAAGATAATTAATATAACGCAAGCTTGTAATAATTATCACTTAATCGATTTACTGTGTAAATAATTTAACTATAATACAACTGTAAAAAAAAGCTTTATCCATACCATATCAAAATAAATCTAGTAAAATGTGTGTATTTTTTCTACCATAATAATGAAAATTGCTTCTTTATAACTTATGTGTTCCCTAAATGATGAAACACAGATTGAGTATTAATAAATATCTGAAAAACAGCCGAATTAATATTGTGATTCTCATATAACTCAATTTATATTTACAAAATGTATCTCGGGAATTATTTCATTGATCTTACCCTGATTGATGAATGTTTACAAGGCACAGCAAATATATATATATATATATATATATACATACATACATACATACTAGCGGACCCGACAGATGTTGGCTTTTCGTTTGGATGGCATAATTGATTTCGATAATAAAATAAATACTATGTGATCATCGCAATTACAAATTCACAATGAACGCCAATTAGTGAGTTACACAAATATTACAAATTTAGGGTTTGTCAACACAACATACAAAATGTAAAATTACTTTTTAATTGTTTCGATTTTCATAGAGCAATATATATACTGTCTTGGGCCTAGAACCTTTGCGGGCTTACGCAGAACAACTTACCTATATATGTACCATCGAAATAGTATGTACTTTGTACTTGTGAAATTTTGAGGTTACATGCTCTGATATGAAAAATATCTCTAAAAAAATAAAATTCCCCCCAAAAAAATCCCTAAAAAATAAAAAATAAATCCTAGAACCCAATTGCAGCGCCACCTACCGGGTCCAATTATGATTCAAAACCATCCACGGACCCACTCAAACACACACAAAAAATTTCATCAAAATCGGTCCAGCCGTTTAGTAGGAGTTCAGTGACATACACACGTACAGAAGAATTATGTATATATATATTACTGATACAATTTGTGTAATCATCAATTAAATTAATTGTTTGCAAACAACATGTTATAGAAATAATCTATACTATAAAACTGAAAATACATGTGTTTGTTTATTTGTCCGTCTTGCAAACGATCTGGGACGGTAGGCTCTAGAGGCTTGAAATTTGCACAGCTCATTCTTTCTGGAATTTATATGTAAACACAACTAATTACTGAACTAACTCCGCAAGAACATATTATTTATTAAATTCTTTGCCAAGATTTGAAGTATCAGGTAAAAGTACGTTTCCTTGTATTGGTTCAGGTGTGGATAAAATTCCTTTTTCATCTATCAGCTTTTTAGACTATTGGTGACTTATGTTCTGCTTTGTTTATACATTCGGGAATGAAATCGACCCCTAATGGCATACTCAACCTCCCTCAGCTAGCAAAAGAAAGATAAACAAACATATTTAGTTGAGTTCATCCTACTAAGGTTTTAAATTGCTAAATTTTCATTAGGTCAAGGATATATCTCTTTTTGTAAAAGAAAACTAAAAGATTTTTTGTGTATTTAAAGATGAATTTATGGAGATGGTTTATAAGTAATATCATTAGAAGAGACACTGAAGAGGAAAAGTTATCTGTGGTTAGGTCATGTGATGATAATGAAGCAGAACAGGATGCATAAGATAGCCCCACAGAACAAAGAGATGGGTAGAAGGCCTATCGGAAGACCACGGACGAGATGTATGGAGCAACCGCAGAAGGACATAGAAGCTAAAGGAGTGAACTGGAGATGTGTGGCTGAGGGAGAAGTTTGGAAAAAGATCAACAGGAATGGAAGAGAATGTGCCAAATGACCTGCATAGACGGAAATACCGAATTATGATGATAATCTAAGAATGATGTGAAAAAAAAAATTTGTGGTGTTTCATCTCGGCTTTCTTAATTTATATTAATAATATTTTTACTGGCAATTTACCGTCAATTCTTATTTTAAGTATATTTTAAAATCATATTTTGTACAACTTCACAACACATTATATTCAAAACAGTGTATCTTTAAAGAGAAAATTATAAAAAAAAATTATCGATCTATTTTTTCTAGTTCTAGAGACACACCATATTTTATGCCACACTGTCAACATTGCTCACCGTTGCCGTGAAATATTTTCAGGTGTATTTAAATTATATTTGGACATCCATAGCTTGAAAACTATTGGTTAGATTGTCTTAAAATTTAAAATATGATCATTGGTCACAAAACCATTCAAAGATACTATATGAAAATTTTTATCAAATCTAAAATGGTGGGTTACATTTACCCTGAATATCGGATGAATTAACATGTAATAACCCTATTATAAATTGAGAGAGAATCAAGATGGCCTGGCTAGAGCAATCCAATAAACTAACAGCTATCACAGTGGTCTGGCCACCAAGTTAGAGACCCTTTCCATGGTCATAAGTGTTGATATTAACAACCATATTTGAAACACTGGTTCAAATTTAATATTATAGGGGTCAAAATCGGTAAAGTTATTCATCTTTTACTTTTAATGTAGTCCTAAGTGCTAATAACCCCCTGCTAAAAACTTGAGAGTGCTAAAACTATATAAACTTGTGTTACAGCCAAATCTGCACAACAAAAGGAATTGGAGCTTTTAGAAGATTTTGCCGCAGAAAGAGGATTTGGAGGTTCACTCAAGAGCTGGGATGTCCCATACTGGAAGAGAAAACAACAAAGAACTATTTACAGGTATTCTTTATTAGGGATTTTAAATTGTTTATATTGTATACAAATAAGAACTAAACAAAGTAAATAATATCAAAAATACAAAACAAAATGCTTATGGAAAGATTAAAAATGAAGTGTATTATTGTTTTAATTGCTTTATATAATTTTCATACTATATAAATATATCATTCAAAACTCATAAAATTAAATAAAAGAAACACATTAGAACTAAAAAGAGTTAAAAAGAACTGAAAAGAGTAAAAAGGTAAAATTAAAAAAAAAATTGAAAAGAGGAAATATGATAGAATGGCAAGGCCTACACATTTCCAGAAAACTGTAGGCTTGAAAATTCACAATAAAAAATATAACCAAATACATGATTATGACATTTTTGGGTACATGAGTCTTCTTCTTCAGCAGAAGAGAGTAAAACACCTTGGAGGCATAGCTAGAGGTAGATCATAGTCACTTAGATACTGTTGTAACTTCTTTGTTGATCTTTAAATTCCGTAGTTGGCTGTTCAAACTTGTGTCTTGTCTCTTGGTATTTATATTATATTTACATACATAACTATTCACACTTCTCTTACGGCAGAGGTGGCCAAACAGTCGATCGCGATCTACCAGTCAACCGCGGCCACTAGTTTGGTTGGTCAGTTGGTTTAAAAAAGATTGAGAAAAAGAAAATGGAAAAGAGTTTTCGCAGATTTTTCCTAAATTAACATCAAAAAACTTGAATATTGAAGCTGTCTGACTGATGAACATTTACAATCTTGCCTTCATTTATGACAGAGTAATTATGAACTCTCATTCAATAATATATCAGTGTCATGCATTAAATTTAAAGTTAAGTGTTTAGTGAGAAAACACTTTTATTTTTAGGGAAATTAAATAAAATGTTGTTTGATGAAAAGCTCAGTTTCAATGTGTGAAAGGATTGTTAAGTCTTTGTTTGCAATATAATTTTACTATTGAAACACAAAATTGGATTATTAATTTTTGTACTAATGAAACAAACAATATAAGCCTATGGATCTGTAGTAGATCACAAAGGATTTACCTTCTCTGAAGTAGATCCCTAGATCTAAAGTCTGGCCACTGGCCTTAAGGCGTATGCAAGAAACTATTTAATTAGCTCAAAAACCAACTTCATAATTATTTCATTCTCACTAAATTTTCTCACACTTTCCTATCCTTGCATATACTCCTTTCACTGCAACAACATTCATACACCGAGTCTTGCATACGCTTTTATTCTTAAACTCATATTATTTCTTCTTTTTTTTCACACATTCATCTACAACATTTAGCCACTTGTTACATGGCTTATCTTGTTCTTTCCATCCACACACTCTACCTTAATATATTTGCTTCATCACTTGATCCACATTCATCCTCTCAACATTCCCAAACCAACATATGACACCTCTTTCATATTAACCTATTGGATTACCTTTCAAACTGCACTTCTTCAGCACCCATTCATTACTATACCCATATGAGATTTTTCCATATTCATTTCTTAAATATCTCATTCCAACCTCAATCACCTTGCTTTTGTGTTTCTCCTGACAAACCCACTCTTTACATCCATAAAACAATGTTGGTAGTAACACACTTTAATATATACCGCAATCTTTACCTCATTCTTTGCAATAGTCTACATACCTCCAACTACTCTCCAAGATGCATTCACCCCCTCATCCCTCATACATTTATTCCTGAAAACATTTACCAACCATAAAGACAACACAACCTTGTTTTACAGCCTATTTAGTGCCAAACTATTTGCTCAAAACTCCATCCAGCCTCTATGCTTTGCTTCCATCATACAATCACTATAATTGCATTTAATAACCATGCATCCACACCATACTCGCAAAACATACCCTAACATACTCCTATTCACCCGATTATACGCTTTCTCCAGATCAACTAATGCTCAATAAATTTTATTTCTTATTGCCATACATTTATTAATAATTTGTTGCAATATAATTAGCTGGTCCATGCAACCTCTACCTGGCATGAAACAAAAACAAATCACAATAATAAACAGCAAATTTAATTATAATGTTCATGAAAAAAAAATCAAGGCACACAAATTTCTGTACACAAGGAGAATACACCACTTTTGATTTAGATTAAACACAGACTTATATACTGGTGCATGTTAGATAATTAAAATATGCTTTAACACTTATGATTAAATAGGCCTTATGACCCTTTCATTAGACAAAGACACATCATAATCAGCAAATTTAAATTTAATGTCAATGATAAAAAAATAATCAAGGCACACATATTTTTGCACACAAGGCACCTAGCAGAATGATTAGGACTTCGGTGTCATCAGCATGAACAACTGCAGGGATGTTGCTTTCTCCAACACGTGCAGCATGTAAGGCTAGCCTTTTGTCGGCCTCTTCAGGGTCACAAGCAAGATCAGTACACTCTGTTGCTTTAACAGATGTTACTTTCCAGCACTTGTCTTAATTAGCAATGAATATAGCTCTACTCTGTAGTTTGTTTTGATAGGTGGGTATTCTCCAGAAATCAATTAGAAACTTAACGATGTTAGCCTTGTTTTAACTAGCTGTAAGGAACTGTGGCCAAGATTTAACTTTGAAGCCTTCTTTGATAATTGCATACAATCCAGGTGTAGTATTATCTTGCCGATGAGCTCTCTTGAAGTCTTTAATCGAGCTAGCTTTGTACAAATCAAAAACTATATCGATTTTGTTTCCTGGGCTCTGGAGTAACTTTAGGAAGATTGTCTCACCTATATAAACTGTACAATGTTTTTTGAGTATCACTAGTTGTTACACATAATCATTATTAAATTCCATTTATTATTCTCGGCAATTCATTTCGGCCGATTTTACTCATATTAACTTTGTGTGATGCATTTAAGACCCGGAATAGCGGGATATTATTCAGGTTTGACCCTCATTAGGGCTTATATCGTCGGTTCAACCTTAACAAATGAACAACCTTTTTTTTAGAGAATTTATAGCTAAAGAAATTTTGTACAATTTTTTTTAATTTATGCTTAATAAGGGCAAAAAAACAAACAAAAAAAGTGCGGTTTTTCAACATTTTTAGCAAAATAGATGAGAAAGCTACCAATTTCAATTTCTGGATTGCTATATTCGCAATTTACACACAAAAAAACTGAATAAAATGACATTTCACACATATTTACTGCAGAAATGGTACTATTTTTTCATCTAGCTAATAGATTATTCCACACTCATCTCCACGCAGAGCCCTAGTATTCTTTACTACTGTCTCCCATCATGCACCACAAAATCAATTATCGTTCTCAAATTACTTCTTTGCTATTTATACAATTGAATTTTTTTTTTACTTAAACCATGTATTTGACACAAACACACCAACTCATAACCATTCATGTTTATCCTAACATCACCATACCGTCCTAACACACTATCTGAATTATTTCTTGATGTACCCACCCATAATAATAATAATAATAATCATTATCATCGACTGTTTCTAGTAAAATGCCTCTATCTTCCTCTATACTTCCACCACTCTTCCTTCTTTAATTTTAATTTATTCCATTTTTCTCTCACTTGAATACTTTCTGATATCTGCCTTTCCCATCTCTTTCTTGGCCTCCCTTGTGGTTTTTCCCCCACATACTTCATTTCCAACATTTTCTTTGACATCCTCTCTTTTCCATCCTCATTACATGCCCATACCATCTCAGTCTTGCTTCCTTTACTATCTCATGTACTCCTTGTACCTCATCTCTTCCCTGGATAACTTCATTCCTAATCTTGTTTCTCCTCACAAACTTCATTCCTATGGCCTCCACTTTCCCCACTACTCACTCATCCATTCATATCTCATAACAAGAAAATTCTTTCACCCAGTTTGCGTGAATTCAAGACTTCACTAAGCTCATTCCAAAACTCCACTCCAACATTCCCGTCTTCACCCTCCACCAGACCATAACCAACAACCAACATAATTATATGAATACCTATTTTCATACCTATCTACAGAAGTCTAGATGACACCAACTTACACCTTCTCACAAGCAGCTTAGCTGTTGGACCTGGGATTAAACCTACTTCCTGACTTCCCCTTACCCATTAATCGAATAATTATTTAACTATTATTATCTATTTATTATTATTTATTATTGATTATTGTTTATTTATAAATGACTGACTCATGTGAGCTTGGAAGAAAAGGAGATCCTTAAGCTCATTAGACAGGCACGCTATCAACTGAGCTAAGGTGTTGGATAACTAAATTTTTTATCCTTCATGATAATTTTTATACATGGTTGGCTGGTGTTACATACTAGTCATGGTTGTCTCTAATGGACTAAATAATTATATGATATTTTTTCATGTTTATGACACTAGTATTTTTTCTAATTGAAATCCTTTTAAAAACGTTGAAATTAAAATGATATATAATAATAAAACAACTTTGAAACATGTAGAATATGCTAGCGACTTTAATTCTATGTTATTTACTCACATGCCACCATCACCAGCCGTCTTGGAATTGAAATGTGTAAAATATGTGTGAAATTTTGTGTTTATTAAATCAAAATAGTGTGTGTGATATTTAAACATGTCAAATATGATGGATTTATCTGAAGCATTGAATGATAAAACGTTATTAAACCTATCAGTTCTGCCATGGAAATATTTTTACAAGTTTAAATAGCTGTCTTAATTTATTTTCTTAAAATAGTTATAAAGTGTTTCTCAGTTTTGAAATAAACGTATGAACAATTGTATTACTTAAATTTATTCTTTGTATTAAATGTAAAAAACTTGCTATTGATGGCATTGTTATTCCAGGTTCCCGAATTTTTTCTAAAAATAATATTTCTAACCAAAGTTTTGGGAACAATAGTTTTCTTGACATATTTCTCAAAATTCTATTATTATAAACTATGAATTCAAAAATACTACATGAAATTTTAAATATATTAATTATATTTTGATAGTAATCATCAATTTTAATATGCTAAGAAAAAATTTGTAAAATCACATCTTTCAAAAATTTTGTATGTATAGTTATTCTTATTTTTTCTTATCACTCATTTTTGTACTTTCTTCTTTGTGAAAATAATGTTTTTCAGAGAGTGGAAAAAAGGTTTTCCATAAAGAGTATTTAAAATGTAGTAAACTCAATAAAGTTTTTATCTGGTTACCATTTATATGCTTTTAGCTATGATGAAGAGGAATTGCGAGAATATTTTCCCTTACCTCAAGTGTTGTCCGGCCTCTTCACACTATGTGAAAACTTGTTTGGGCTAACGATAATGCCACAGCCTGATGTTGATACGTGGCACCCTGATGTCCAGTACTACCACATATTAGAGGGAGGAAAAGACACACCAATTGCCGGCTTCTATTTGGACCCGTACGAAAGGTACTATGGCTGTTCAGCTATAGGAATGTGTACAACCTGAACAAGTAGTGAGATGCTGTGAAAATAAAAAGCTATAAGTATTACATTCTTACCAAAGTCCAATTGACGCTACACGTAGAATTGAAGGATTAAATAATTCAGGTAATGTTTTAATCTTGTATTTTTTGGGGGGGGGAGGGGGGTTGTCTGAAGTTTTCAAGAATCTTGATAAAGGAAAAATATCCTAAATTCAAAACTATTCTATCTCTATGAACACTAGATTTCAAAAAATTGTATTCCTAAGGTGTTTTCTGAAACAGTTCTAAAACAGATGAGATAAGTTATTGACATGCCTTGTAGCCACATCATAGATAAGTGCAAGGGTAGGTTAAAATGCCCCGCAAGTTTAAAAACAAATCCTTCAGTAGCCACCTAATCAGGCATGGACAAACTTCTTAACATGTGTGAAGTCACCAGTCGTCATCTTCTAATTCTTGATACATTTTGTGAAACTTCATCTGTCATTAGCGAGTTTTAAATTCATTTCAAAGCTTCAATACAAATACTGACTAGATGGCTTACATTTGTAAGAATTTATGAATTTTTGGTCATCTTGTGCCCATTATTATAAATCATTTGCTAAATGAATGTAATTACTTGGTGTTTTAATCACATACTGGTACAAAATGGCTGTCAAGATACATAATTTGTTGGAAAATTATATTTCCTAATACCTCCATGATGCATGATAGTTTAATATTTAATTTTAAATTTCTGACAAGCTAAGTTAATATTTTGAATCTGATTGAAAATAATAATTCAATATAACTTTTCGAATGATCACAATTAGTTTAATAAAATACAAATGATGTGAGTTGAATTAAATCTAAATGACATAGTTAATAAAAATAGTACAAACATCTACCTCTATTTTAATCAGGGATGTGCAAGACTCGAAAATATATCGATCAAACGAGAGAGAGAAAAAAATCTTGGTCTCATCTTGAAAGTTCAAAATGAATCTTGAAAATTGGAGAAATTTGAAAAAAATATGGAAACACAAAATAACTGCCCTAAGAGATTTACAAACCAAACATAAAATTTATCATTTCCAATAATACATACAGACCCGGAAATAAACAGCGTTTTTTCCTCCAAAGCAACCTTAATTAAAAATGTGTTGGTTATAAATATTGTTTTTTAATATCAAATTTCTATAATAGTTGTTACACTACAAAGTCAAATTATAAATGGTATACATTGCAACTATCACCATTTTATTAACTGCATTTAAAATGTGTATAAGTTATATCTTAAGTGTTTGAATGAACTATAAGATAATACAAAACACGCGCAAGCACAAATGTCAAAAGGAACTCTATTAAATATCTATTTACTTTAGTAAACATAATTTACATTTTTGTACTTTCAAAGTAAGTTTTCTTGGATTTTATGGTTCTCACATACCTCTAATTTGAATACAAACCATATACCAATATACGAAACACTACTAGCGCCAATAAGGTTAGAGTAGACATTACTACTAGACTGAACATGCCTGAATAGTGCGACTGGTGAACGCACACAACAATACATGTTAAACCTGTAGGACTATGTATCTTTGATGCACTGTCTAAGTATATTTTTATATTACAAAATAAACAATTAACATGGCAGCTAACTAGCTGGAATCTTGACAAAGGATATTTTAATTTGTTTATAGTGAACAATATGTAAATAAAGTAATCTAAATATTTAAAAATGTGTGTTTCAATACAGTGAACCAATATCTATGTTATTTTATAATAAAGTAAATTGATAAAACTAAAGAAAAAGGAAAAATAAACTACTGAGTAAATTTGATGAAGAAAGCCCACCTAGGGAAAGAGGGAAAATGTGGAAGAATCCAATGGACAAAGGTGACATCTTCTTCCTTTCTTCTGTCTTCTATAGTAGCTACCACCTTCAACAGCAAAGTTACTAAATTGGAATACAAAATCCCTAGACATTACAATTGCAAAACAAATAATTTGATATATCAATTATAGTGCAAATTATGTGATGCAGAATATCTAGGCCTATATAAATACTAACCATAGCCAAAACTTTATCTTTACTCCCCAAAACAGTTGTCACAATGTGTTTCTAACAGTTTTTCTTTGAATTCATAATTAAGTAATACAGTGTTTGTATTATCTGTACTGTCTTCTTTCTTCTTTTTGTTTGACTACTTCTACTATAGAAGACAGAAGAAAGGAACAAGAGGTCACCTTTGTGCATTGGATTCATCCCAGATTATTCCTTTTTCATTATTTTTATCAATTTCCATTATTATAAAATTATTTAGCTATTGGGCCACCTCACTTTTAAACAATATATATGCTATAGTATTCAAAAGTATTTGAATTTTTTCACACTCTTATAAATTAGTGGATTTAATTAGTTATTATTTTACTAAATGCAGTATAAACAATTAAATAATTTTACAGGATACACTGTCACCCCTCAATTGCCATTTAAATATTTAAACCTTAATGAGTAATAAAACATATTGGTGGGGTCATATTTAATCTTATTGTTTTAGAGCAGAAGAAAAACTCTTTGTTCGAGATGATTCTGGATGGATGGTTGCTTTGCGAAATAAGACCTCTTTGATGAACACCAATCCCCTGGCAGCACTTGTGTTCAATTTTCCACAACCTTTATATGGCAAACCTTCCCTCTTACCATTCAGAGATGTTCTACTTCTTTTCCGAAAGGTACCCCTCTCCTTTAGTTATATCTTTACATTTACTGAGAGTATTGGCTTACATCTTTGTCTGTCTTAAAATTTATTTAGCACCATGTCCTACAACTCGTTCAGGTATACGCCTAAGTACTAATTACGCAATTGTGTTAGGAATTGGGAAGGTTGAATTTAGAGGTAGTGAACCTGTATTTGCATGGAGGGAGATGGGAAAATCATTAAGGAAAAACCACCACCAGTTTACCCGAGCGAGATTCAAACCTCGATTTCCCTGTCCTCAGCATTCTAGCTCAACACGAAACTAGCGTGTTAGCTAACTATGCCACCGAGGTGGGTCTTTATATGTTAGTGCTATACTTTGTGCTTCAGTTCCTTAACACATTAAATTAAGTTTGAACTGAGCACACAGGACAACTTTTGAAAAGGAAAAATTCTCAGAATTTCCTCTCAATGTGAAAGGCACGACTGATACAAGGGAAGAACTGAGTTTAAGAATCTGTCATTGGGATTTGAGGGATATGCCTCTTTCTTTTTGGTTTAAGGCATCACTCTAGTGTTGGACTGGCTTGCTTATGATTGTGAGATCGATGCTCGAATCCCAGTAAGGTCTTCTTAGTGTGGTTATCCCTAAATGGTTTCCTGCCCTCCTTCGAAGCAAATGCGGGAAAATTACCTCTAAAATGCTTCCTTCATCATCCCTATTCTATCAGAGTAATTATCATTTATGCATATAACTTGAACAGTTAGTAAGATGTAATGATGAAATAAATTATTTGTCTCGCCTACTTTGTCAATATTATACTATTTAGAAACTTGAAAAAATCCATCGCTATAATGAACCAACAAATAACAACCAACCCACCAAAAATTTAATAATGTTTTATTGTGACATAATTTCAAATAAGAATTATCTTATGGGTAGATTTATGGAATGTAAGTACATTGCTTTAAATTTGTGAAGTTTATAGCTGTAAGTGTTTGAGATTTTTCAAGATTGGTGGAACTAATATGTGGGATAGAACTGACATTTAGCTAGGAATGCTACATGAATATCAGTATTTTTATAAAAGCAGGGCATTTATTTCACACAATAAACCATATTGGCTGCTTGCCTATTGGATTTTAAATTTTTGTCTGCACTGAAGATGTCAGGTTCATCATTCTTGGTTTATTTTCAAGAGGCGTATATTTGGTTACAAATAACTTCTACATTTAGTTACAATAAACTACTCCTGATGTCACTTTTGAATAGTATGCTAAATACATCTATTGAGTAAAAGAGAGATTATACGAGGATAAAATCGGAACAACTAGGGGAAATCGAGACGGGAGGGTCAAAGATTATGATGCTCGAGCTAGATGCGGGCAAGTCAATACTGGTAAGAAGACACTGCCTACATCAGACACGGCAAAGTCTGGCAAGAGGCTAAGTAAGACATATATGTATAGCGATATGAGATAAATCCGATATTTGCTCTAGCAATCATCTTGATTAAGAGCTTTCATCATAGCTGACCCAACTCAACTCCCGGTTTGCATCTGTATTTGTGATTGTGCACACGTGAAGTATGTGGGTAAAAGAGAAAAGGAAAGACCTACAACATGCCAAAAATGTATGCAGGGTTTTTGTATTTGAATGATAAATCGACATTTTCTGCAGTAATGATGGGAGACAAAGTGGCAAAGTTTCTTGTTAATAACTACCGCATGTCCCTATTATGACAAAATGAAGATTTGTGCACAGTGCTTATCTGTGAAGCCATTCTAAAATGGTCAAAAACAGTCTTTTTAATGCAGTTTTTATCCAAACATAATCTACTATTTAATTAATGCCCAGCATTAGTAATTTCTATTAACTCATTATCTACATTAATGTTTAATCAGAAATGGTTCACATGCAATAATGTTGGTGTAAATTTATGACCTCTAGACGACTGTATCACAGAGTTGATTGGCATGTAAGAAAACATTATCAAAAGAAATGAAAGTAAAATAGACTCTCAGGTTTTATGAAAGCACCATTGAGTTTGTGTCAAAAAGGAGCAGCGATTGGATTTCTTGTATAAATAATTGGTAAGTTTGACATTGTCAAAAATGTTAGAGAATGGGAGGAGGAGAGATTATTATTAATGTAAGTTGTGTATATATTTACTGATTACTTACCTTTTAAAAGATTGCACACTCTGCTACAGATGACACATTTCCTCATTGCTTACTCATTATACCTTATTAAAGATAAGTTATTTTCTTCATAAAACATGTGTGTTCTTTTCACTATAACACCATTAATTATTATGTTGGCATTTTAAAATTATATTGTTTTTTTACATAAAATAAATTTGTTTGACGCAAGGTTTTAAACTTTTATATTTATTTGACTTAAATATTCGGACTAACAACACACTTAAAAGCTTATCATAAATTTAAAAAATTTATACTTGTAAATATCTAAATTTGTGATTAATTCATAGGGGATATTGTTTTGAATCTAACACTTCGATTTGATAACTCAAATCGAAATAGCAAAAAATAAGTTTTTTAAGCCGTTTGAACCCCCACAACATGCCCAGAATGTGTCAATATATTATTAATAACAATAATTGTTATTAAAAGCACTAATAAACAATAAGCATTTACTTTACCTCATAATAAATATTCTTAGGAGGTAAAGTTAATGCTCATTAATTATTACCATATTTACTGAAAAATAAGAGATTTTATTTTGCTGAACAAAAACAACCTTTACAAAAACTTTGTATGGCTTATAATCACACCCTTGGATAATACGCAACAAATGTTTTATCTTTGAGGACTGAAGATATATATTGAAATAGTTTATAATTCCCACACCAAATGTAACACGTACTTACCTATTAGGGATGGGACCTCAAATTCTTAAGGATATTCGAGGGTTCAAGACTTAAATCCTTGGGAAAAAAAAACACATTATAGTGAAATTTGTTATAGAGCTCTAATACTAGTATTGATGATTCAGAACCATTTATAATAATATTATATTGCACTTAACAACCACACCCCAGACCAGTAATTTAACACTAATTGAACATATGGATGTTATAATGAATGGATTATAAGAAAGAAGTTTAACATTTAGTTAATATTTTTATTTTCTATTATTACATATTTTTATTTCCTCTTATGTTCATAATTCTTTCCAGGATTTGGGGATTTGAAAGTAAATTGTAGATTCGGATTGGTAAAATAGTGGATTTGACCTATTTCTACTACTTTTATTAACTAATACTCAAGTACATAAAACAGGCATTCACCTATGTTTGCTAACTGTTGTATTACTTCTTATCCTCAGTTTGGACATGCCCTTCAGCACTTGCTGACCAAAACCTCTTACGCGGAAGTGTCGGGTTCGTCCAATGTAGAATGGGATGCTGTTGAAGTATGCAGTCACTTCATGACACACTGGTGAGCACAAACAAAACTGAATATGAAAACTGGACAATTTGATTACCTAACCTCTTCATCTGGGTGAGCTGAATTGTATCCATTCTGAAAGGTCTCTCATTCAGACAGTTTTCAAATAAATTACTTTAATAAAAATCCTGAATTGTATCCACTTGAATTATTTCCACTAAACCCTTAATTGAATCCACTATTATTGGTTTCCATTCAGATATTTCTCAAATAAACAGCATCTTTAATAAAAGTCTTGAATTGTATCCACAAATGGCAGACTTTAAGTCTTAAGTTTTACTGAAGAAACTTTAAACGGATGTAGTGTAGAAACTTTGTCATACTTCTGGTAAAGTGCAACAGGATATCATTTTCTTAACTTGCTACGTATGTTCTTTAATTCCATCAAACTACTGTATTTAAATTGTAATCTTTTTTTCTATTTAATTGATTTAACAGATGTAGGGCAAGAGCAATTAAAAGAATGAGCATTTTGGAGCACGTAAGAGTGTGAAAAGTGAGAGTGAATCAAAATAACTCTATTAATTTTTTTTAAATCTGGCTCCTTTAAGTTCTGTCCCATTGTCTATACTATAAGTGTGCAAAGTTTCAGGTTTCTAGGTAATCTAGGGGCTGTGGCTAGGTGTGGGCTAGGGTGTGGAAAATAACACACACATTATAAAAATATACAGTCGAGATTGTAAACCTGTCAGCAACTGGCGAACGAAATTTATTAAGATGCCACTTATATTTTTAGGATAGGCTGAAAAACGCAAACTTTTAACTCAATACAAGAAAGGTTTGTTTTTTTAAATAAAAGGGGGCTGAAAATAAAACTTTATCAAAAGCGCTCAAGTTAGAAACATGTAATTTGAAGTGCGGTTTTAAAATAACAACAAAATTAGGTTGCACTGAGCTATTTATTTGAGAAATGTTTGAATGTAGACGTTTCAGAGTGGATACAATTCAGTCCACTCTTGAATTATATGTACCAGTGGGTTAACCAGTCCTGTGGTGTGGGGGTTGATACACCTGGCTACAAGCCGAGGGGTCCTGGGTTAAATTCCTGGCTTGTTATTTGGGTATTTTTCCCTTAAGGTGAATGATCCCAAAAGTCATCAGGGTTTGATTAGTTAGGCTGAAGTTAGGCTAAGATTCATGTCGGCTCCACAACTTCATAATCATTATCATCACATCTAATTACGGGTAAGCGTAGACAACCTCCATAGGACGACTGAACCTGGATGTCAAAGTCCCTCCCGGTCATATATGCCATATAATAATAAAAAAAAACCATTTGTTTGGCATTGTTATATTGTGTACACTCCATTTGTTTGCAGGCTGTATGAGCCGAGCACATTGGCTAATATCAGCAGCCATTATGAGAGCGGGAAACCCCTCCCAGATGACATTGTAGACAAGTTGTGCAAAGTGAGACAGCATCTAGCAGGCTATGACTTGTGTCAGGAATTGTATCTTTCAGCTTTGGATCTGGAGCTCCACACCACGTAAGAACACCTCTAAACAAACACTAAAACTATCAAGTATTTTACACAATTTAGTTATATTTTCTCATCTACCTTCTCAAAGTTATAAAACACATTATGTTTTCGATGAATTGCTAAATTTAGGGTTTGAACAACTCTATTTTAACCAACCTTCTCTTTTCAATCTGTACAATATGTTTTAATAGTTTGAGTGTTGCCTATTGATGTTACTTCTTAACTATGTTCACTCAGAAAAGTGACCAATGCTACTGGACACACCCTTGTTTGGTATTTGTTTCTCTAACTTGCTGTTACACACCCTCTGTCAAAACCTATAAGTAAGATTAATAGCTACATTTTGCAATGGATGCATTATGGAATTACTTTCTCTCTCAATAAGACTAACTTTTTTAATTCCTACCCTCTTATTCCTTGTCATTACCTCATTTTCTTTGTCATCCCCTCTTCTTCTTTATCATCCCATCTTATTTTTCATCCAATCTTTGTCATTCCTTCTTCTTTATCACCTCCTCTTATTTGTAATTTCTTCTTTTTGATCCCCTCTTCTTTGTTGTTCCTTATTCTCTTTCAGGGTGTCTACCATCCGGGAAAATCAGGGAAAACGGGAATTAGTCGGGAATTTAAAGTGATCGGGAATAAATGGGAATAAGTCAGGAATTTGGTAAATCACAATAAAAATTTGGGAAAATGATATTTTACTCAAAATATGAAATACAATAATCAGTAAATTATAATGTCATTTTTTTGTTTGTAGCTGTGTAATGTATTTTTAATTCCTGGTAAACAATTTTAATATGAATTTTAAAAATGTATTCAAATTTTAAAACTTATTATTCATAAAAAAGATTAATAGAAAAACGAGGAGGGAGGGGGGGGNAGAAGGATGTGACATAGCCTACTTTTTTTAGTCGGGAATTTTAGAAAATGGTCGGGGATTTAATTGGTCAAGTTGAGTAGACACGTCTTTGACCCCTCTTCTTTATCATCCCCTTCTTCTTTACCATCCCCTATTTTTCTTCATCATCCGCTTGTTGGAGTCACAGTGTAGCGTGCTCCTCTCACAGGCTCATCTCCCAGATATAGGATAAGTTAAGTTTAATACTGACCCAACACCCACACAAACTATCCCGTGCACCTTTGCTCAAGTATTGTGTCGCTATTTTTATTTTAGAGTTACACTCGTTGTTTTGTTTGTGTCAGTAAGGAGTTCTGGCTGGACATTGTGCGCCGTCTGCTGCCCCAATACTCATCTTTTCCTCTGGAAACGATAGACTCGCACCCATGCGCCTTCCTACCCATCTTCACTGGACAGTGGGGGGCTGCCTACTACTGTCACTTGTGGGCACGCATTATCGCTGCTGATGCTTTCAGTGCATTCAGAGAAGTTGACCGTAGGAACTCTACTGAGATATCAGAGATTGGCAGGAGGTGAGTCAGCTTGATGATCTTATGTTTATCCTCAGATTAAACAGATACGTATTATTATTGATGATGCTGATATTTAGGTGTGATCGAAGGCCACTTTTTCAATTCACAGCGAAGTTGAATTGAATAATATGAGATATCACTGAAGCTGAATAAAATTTAGACTATTTAAAACAAAAGTTTAATGTTAAATAAAAATATTATACTTTGCATAACTATTAGGGGTGTGCAATCTTGGGTTTTTTTTTTTTTCATTTGGGTTGATCTTGAGTTGAGTATTTTTAAAAGCTCTTGAGTTTGAGTATATTCATCATGTTAAAATGTTAAGAATATATATTTGTTTATTTTAAATGTAAAATAGTATATTTAAAATGTCACAAGTCTAAACAAACATGAAATGTATATACCACATCTTTAACAAGTAATATTTTAAAATATAATATGAAATATCTTAAAATAAGAATTATATTATTTTTATAAATGATAGTACTTAAAAAAAACTTTGATAAATATAAATATTGGTTTTTAAATTAGAAAAAAAAAACTTTCAAAAAAAAATAAGAGCACTCAAGTAAAAATATATTAACATGCAACACCAGCAGTAAGGACTTGACTCCTGCTACACCACTAGAGTACTCAGAGCATTCCTTACAGTGGGGTGGGCCGAAATTGACGTGTTTTTTTTAATTGTGAATTTGAAACTACAATAGCATCCAAAAGTTGCATTTTATATTAAATAGTGATAAAATTTTTTAATAACATCTCCTGCCCTCCACCCAAACTTTTAATAGCCACATTAACACAGCTATTTCATAATATTTTTATAGCTTTTAGTTTTAATAAATAAACAAGATAATTTAAAAATAACCATAATGCACCTTTTTATGAAAATATTTGACTATTGATATGTATAAATAAACATAACTGAAACTTATGGATAATTTTAACTGAAGACATTTAATAAAACTAATAAAATTTGTGAAAAATATTCTAAAATTCACAAGTTTATTTACTGTCTCATATATTTATATTAAATACACTATAGTTTGGCAAAAAATGCATTTAAAATTATTGTTAGATATACTTAACTTTAGAACCAATTAAAGGCAGTGTGTTAGACTATTTTAGATTGGGCTTTATTCTCAAAACATGGCATAATTTCTAGTGACTTAATTCTCTTTGAATAAAACCCTTCTCGGGCCTCTGTACCAACTACTGAAGAAGACGCCTCAGTTACTAACTTTACACACCTCTCTACAGCTTGTGTGTGACAAGGAAAACTTGCAAACTCCACCTTTGCCATAGTGCCCTCATTCATTAAGGATTTAAGATTATCGTCTGACAAGCTAGCTAAAATTGGAGGAGATGTAAAATCAAACTCATCCTAGTTAATCAGATCAATATAATGTTGGGCCTTGAAGTTCAATTTAGGAATAACAAACCGTCTTTTGTCCTATGTTTTTTTTAGCCTTCATACCAAACTCTTTAACATATTAATTATTATCAGTTATCATAGACAAAGAAGGCTTTCTGGATGGCTAAAGTAAGCATTACGTTGTATTGCAAGGTCCACAACTGTTTTAAGCTCATCATTCAGGTACCGTAACGTAATAGTTGTACTGATTTAAAAAGTGCCGGCTACCATCTTTACAAGAAGAATGCACTTTTATCTCAAACCACACGGGGGCATACATTATAATTATTAATTCAACCATTTTTTTTAGATTAAAAGGAGGATTATCACATCCTACTTAAAGTCGCAACACACAATTTGCTGTTACTAGCCACATAGAATGAGCCAGTTTCCCTGGGCAACAATTAGCTAACTTTATAGCACACTTACCACATGAAATAGCGCTACACATTTCATATAAATAAGTTTGATCATTAATTAAATTACTCACTTTGAGTTTAGGTAATTGACAGTTGATATTACCAAACTTCACAATTGGAAGCTGCTCACAATTTTCTAGTAACTTTCCAATTGTTCCAGAATGCTCGCAAGCTCCATCAAGATATTGAAACAGGTGTCTTAGGGAAAGTTCATTTTCATGTAGCTGGCATATTAACCACCGCAATTGACGCTTTAGTTCTAGTTCTAGGTACCTAATAACCCTATTTTTGTTTCCAGTATTCACAGTGGTGCCATCAGAGACATTAGCTATCAGTTCATTTAAGTTTAAGCTGCTTTAAAAAAATCCAAATGCTTCTTGCAATAGATTTTCCTGATCCAGAAGCTGGTCTAATGTGGCCTAGATAGAAATAACTTGGTTCTTCAATAAGAGAGATATGTTCTTCTACAACAGTTCTTTGATATTGTTGTTCTTCTTTCTTTTCTGGCTTAAGGTTTTATCTTTCTTACCATTGAAGAAGATGAAGATACCTTTAGTTAATTTAAATGAGATTTGAAATTCTTCACTGAAAGCACGGCATGTTTTTCGGGGGATTATTCTAACTTTATTTTTATCAATTACTGTAGAGCAATTCTTTGTTGTTATCACTCTAACATCTTGCAAAACAGTTGAAGCAATAGCTACAGCTGATCTATCTGATACACTATATGTATCACACACTCTTGCTAGTGCTGGAAGCTGAATTTTCATTTGAAGATATTGTTCATCAATTTTGGAAGTGGAAGATTGTGTAGTATAGTACTAACAGCTTCCTCATGCGAAGATGATTCCAAGTCTGGCCTAGAAGACTTAGTATTTTGATAACTATTTTTTTCATCAAAATTTATTTATGTAAAATCGTAAACGCTAGATTTATCAAATTTTTTTGGCCTGTTTGGATTCACTTTCTTTTTTTCTTCTTAGCCTATTTGTTTCAATGAAGTCAATTTTTCTCAAAGCCATTTTTCTTGAGGATTTTTGATCGCGAAGAAACTACTGTTCTCTGATAGGTACTCCCCTATTTTTTTCACAAATACATTGAGAAAATGATATACATTTACAAGCAGCGATGTCAAAGTGTTTGCTTGCTATATTTAAAAGTATCAACTATGATGATTTCATTTGGCTTTAGGATACCTTACAAAGCTTAGGTTCTTAATATGGTACTGCGAAGCAGTTGCAGTATACGATCATGTGATACATTAGACATGGAAACTGTTTTACAAATCTGTTAAATGTTTTTTGATACCAATCCACATAATTCACAAAAATTAGGCTCTTTTCTGAACGTCTTAAAGATCAAGATCACTTTGAGAATGTTTTAATTAAATTGTTCATGTAGTCACTGACAAATAGGAAAGCCAATCTTTATAAAATATATATATATATATATAAACACAAAAACATGTAGAAATAGCAATATTTGTTTCCACAAAATGGTAGCTGCTTTTCAACTAGCAACTGTTTCAACACTTCCTCGTGCTCCCGGTCTCCCTGCTGCTGCTTATTTTTGTTTATTGTGATGAATGAGTACGGGCTAAAGACAAAGTCAGAGCAGAGACTAGAGCAACAATAGATAACTGACAGCCTGCTCATTGCTCATGCTCGGCAATCATGCGAGTATGCTGACCAATAATGAAATGCAACTTTTGGTAGGTATTGTAAAATGAAATTATTAATTTCATTTTTTTCGGCCCACCCTGCCCTACAACCACTTGCAATAACTTTTAGCTTAGTATATGGGAACTTGCACATCAATGGATCACCAAATAATCCAGGCTACCCCTGGTTTGGATCTGAGATTGAAATATATAGATATCTTTAACTATTAATTTTTCAGCAATCTATCTATCAATTCAGGCCTCCATTCTGTTGGAATCATTTTGGCAACACGGAAACTTTTCAGTTTTTCAAATTCTTCAAGAAGTATTTAGATCCATATAATATCTTTATTTGTCTCTTGTGTTATTTAATGTCTCTCTCTCTATATATAAATAAATAAAGGAATATTTCCAAAAATTTAAAATCGTGTGCAACTTTGGAAGGGCGAAGAAGTGGGAAGTTTAAAAGTGTAAGAATAAATAAATGAATAGAGAAATGTGTTTGGTCATATCTAGATTAGGGGTGGACAGGATCCCTCAGGAAAATGTCTGGAATTTATTCATTCCTGAGAATCCGGCAATGGTTTAAGTGGGAAATAAATCCCGCTTATTGTTCCATTAGGTACTACTGGCTCAATCTCTATTGGAGACAGTCATCTTCTTTGTTCCGTAACAAACTTGGAGGNTCTGTGGTGAGGCAAACAAGTTGGGAAGCTGGTGACTTTTTGTGTTCTGTCTATCAACAGTTATTTGTTAGGTTCAGCACGCAAGAGAGCTTAAAAGATTTAGTATATTATATACTCTTCATTTTTTTGGGGGTGCAGAAATGAGGCTGGAGGAAGTAGCTTGCCAAGGTCAACTATTTATGAACATCAGTCTGTCTTTTGTTAACAACCAAACAAAGAACCTTTAGCGGGTGTCAGGGGTTTCAAACATAGAGAATATTTATTTAAAGGGTAACCGAAGGGAACATTTAAGGGGTTTTAGACCTAAAACATTTGAGGTGTTTCAAACCTAGATAGCCTTAAGAGGATATTTAAGAAGGGTAAAAAATATTTTTTTGTTTGTTATACTCTTCCAATAGGTAGTTAAATATAAAATTCCATTTTCAAAAGAGAATAATTAGTAAAAATAATGTATTAAAATTAATTATTAAATTTGTATTATTCAATATTTGTTCAAAATTTTGCTATTTGCTTCGATAAAAAATGCTATTCACACACCCCTTTCTACATTATTATATTTTTATAATATATTATTTTTATTATATTAAATAATGTCAATTACAAGTATATTATCATATTAGTTTAAAAACAATATAAAATATATATATATTAATCTAGAACTAATCTAAAGCATCATTTTTATAACTTTCCATTCCTAATCTAGATCTAATCAAAATATTCATTCGGGTTGGCTTCCTTCACTATCACTTACTTTACATTGTTGTACAATATTTATCTATTACATGTTATTAGAGTTAGGTCAAATCCACTATTTTACAAATCCAAATCTTGCATTAACCTTTAAATCTCAAATCCAAATTCAAATTTTGGAGAAAAAAAAAACTATGAATATAAGAGGACATATAAATATATAGGATAGTAGAAAATACAAATAGTAACTAAATATTAATGATATAACTCTATAAGGAAAACCTCTTTTCACTTTATGAGGTAATTGTATTATATTTGGAAGAAGGTACAGGAAAGGTGGATAGAAACATATAAAAGGGGGACAAACACAATATGGCATTTACAATGAAAAGAAGAACACAGTTCACACTTTACACTGCTGCCAATGGACAAAGAGGTAATGGATGTCTCTTAAAGAAAATTGATCGTCACCGTCCAATCCCCTGACCTAGGTTTAATTCTATCGGAAATCATCAGGGAGGAGTGTGAAACGCACAACGCAACTTACTTTTTTCTCCTCTTTTATGTTTTTTGGTTTTCTCTTTTAGGAAGTTGCATTGCGCGTTTCACACTCCTCCCTGATGATTTCTGATAGAATGAAACCTAGGTCAGGGGATTGGGCGGTGACGATCAATTTTCTTTAAGAGACATCCATTACCTCTTTGTCCATTGGCAGTAGTGTAAAGTGTGAACTGTGTTCTTCTTTTCATTGTAAAGGCCATATTTTGTTTTTCCCCCTTTTATATGTTTCTATCCACCTTTCCTGTACCTTCTTCCAAATATAACTAAATATTAAAAATCTTTTTTAAAACCCATTCATTATAACATTCATATATTCATATAAGTGTTAAATTATAAGTCTGGGGCCTGGTTGTTAAGTTCAACCTATGATTAAACCAAGTTCGAATCCTTGAATCTCGAATATCCTTAATGATTTGAGAGCCCATCCATACATATTAGTTTTTGCTTAATTCACTTTATTTCATACATATTAGATGTTAATATTAATTGTCAAATGTTCTCAAAAGCTCAGAATGTCAACAATTTGAATATAAATAGAGTAATTTAGCTGTCATTATTTTTATTGGCAAAGCCTTGTAACTGCCAAAGCTGGATTTTTTTTTTAAGTAAAAAGCATTTTTATTCTAAGCCAAATGGAAGTTTCAAAGCGTTGCATACCCCTACGATTTGGTGGAGCATAAGACTCTCCGAGTTGTGCTGGTGGCGTTTGGAATGTTGCTACAGTGAAATGTATTGCACTGTAATGCATTCAGTTTGGTTTTAATATTTTGTGTGTGTGTTGTGCTACTGTGGTTTAAAAATAATACTTGAGGTATTTCTCATAGTAATGCAGACACATTTCCTCTAAGGTGTCACTCTCTTGTTAAACTGGCCTGCGGATGACATGGAGATTGGAGTTTGAACCCTGGTTGGGTCTACTAAGAGTGGTGAAGATGAATTTATTCCTCTTGAAAGTGTATATTATAATAAATATTCTTTTATTTATTTTCAGTGTGTTTGATTAAATTTTTGAAGTATTTCTTGAATATTGAAATTATTTTTTAAATATTTTAAAATTCACACACGCAGCCATTTTGGTTGTTTACTACATGGATCATTATGTTCAATTCAAACTCCTGCTAATGCATAGGATAGCGGCAGACTTGAGAGATAGTTAAGCACATGTGCAAGGAACATGGCATTCTTTAAATTATTATTTTTTAATATACAAATAGTAAGTCCTTACTTATAAACAAAAATTGCTGTTAATATAGATTAAATCTCGAATATTTAACTAAAATAATAGTTAAATGAAATCTACAAAAAATAAGTTATTTTTTACCATAAATAATTAATTTATGAGTAAAATTATTATCATGAAGGCCGTGTTATTTTTGTGATTTGCTATAGGCGCATGGGCTTTCAAAATCAGACCCATATTCTTTTTAGTAACTCACATGGCAAGATTAAAATAAATTAACAGTATAAAAAAGTTACCTTGTTTATTTGTAAACTAGGAATACTGATATTTATTTATATTTAAATGGATTTATTGGATCAAAAGTTTCTTTGCCAATTTGTAAAACAGAAAAACTAAAATTTTGCATTACTAGACTTCTCAAACCTATAACTCACCCACTGAAATAACTTAAACTCGTATTTTTCTATAACATTGCTCTTGTTCTTGAACCTCTGTTAACTCTTGTGTTTTATTAATTCTATATTTTGTGTGATGTATATGATATTAAAGCAAATGCATGTATTTTTTTTACTGCTCATGTTGTATGCATAAAAAAGTGTTTTTAATATAAATGTAATGTGAATATAACAGTTATTTGATGGATGATAAGTATACTCAATGTCAACATAATATTTTTAATCAAAATTAAATAGAAAAATATTCAAACTTCAATTTGTCTATGAGAATATTTCCCATATTCAACTCGACTTCGCTTCGAAACCATAAAAGTGGACTTCGCACACCCCTACTTTTTCCCAAATGTTTTTACACTCTCTTTCAACGCGCATGCGGGTATATTAACTCTAAAATGCTTCCTTTCTCATCCCTACCCCTTAAAAGTAATTATAATATATGTATATAACCTGAACAGGTAGTAGACACAGAGATAAAAAAAAACTTCTTTGTATTTTAAATCTTTCTTAGCTGTGATATTTCTTTCTTTGTTAACAGGTTCAGAAACACTATTTTAGCCAGCGGAGGTGGATGCCACCCTAGCAAAGTGTTTAGACTATTCAGAGGGCGTGATCCGTCCCCTAGTGCCCTTCTTTACACATTGGGTCTGAAGGAAAAAAAATCACTTATTCGTTGATAAACTGTACATTGTTACCATTAAAATATCAGTGTTGTTACTTCTTTGTTGCATTATTTGTAATTAATTATAAAATAAAAACTTTGTTTGGTAACTTATGGTAAAGTAAGGTAAGCAATAGACTTTATTTATTTCAGTGGTAGCATGGTCCAAGGCGTCACAATAGACTAGACTGCTGATGATAGGGATGACCGAGGTTTGAACCTCGGTCATGTGTATTGAAGGTAATTTTTCCTAAAAGTGTCCCATCCCCACCCCACACAAATTCCAGTATGTTTCCTTGAAATTCAACCTTCCTCGTCCTTAGCCCAATGATGTCGCTATTCAGATAGCCTAAATAGTTAAGCTACAGTGCACTCACTTACAATAGATAATTTGTAGGTTATTTTGTGTTTAGGTCGAATACTCAAATACCAAAATGTCCACTTTATGAAAGTGAACCAGAATTTACTTATAAAGTGAATGTAAAACCACACTATGTAAAAAATTGTTTCCGACCATTTTCTCTCAGTCAGAATCAAACCCTGCTATCCAAACTCATACTTTGGTACATCGTATCCTACCTGTCACTAAATTTTCAAGTAACCATTAGACATTGAACAAGTATTGTTTACTTAATCTGTTGGGTGGATGGTGTGGACCGGCAACATTTGTTCCAGCATCACTCTGTTCTCGTGCCAAGCTTGTAAGAGAAGCTTGAGCGCACGTTGACCCAACCAGTCTCTTTCCTCTTTCACAATATCGGGCGGCGCCTTTTGCGTTTAATTTGGGACCTGCAGATTCGGGCGGGAGGAAGACAACCAAAATGGAATTTACAATATTGCTATTAAATACCTTTTAGTACCCAATAACAATTTCAGTTTATAGCTATTTTCCTGACTAATAATATTTGGATTCCGTGTTAGTATTCTGATATGTAGAACTAATAAAATAGGCTGATAAGTTGTTCTTTCAAGTACCTTCTGTCATAGTTGAGATGATGGTAATTATGTAAGTAAATAAAGCATTTTTACTGCAGTGTTTTATATAAAAATAAACATACCATACAATTTTGTACACCAACTGCATATTTACAGAAACATTTCTAATTGAACCACAATCTTATTTTTGTCAATGTTTTTTTTTGTAATAAACTTAAAAATATCATATTTTCAATATGCTATCGACATTAATTAAATTCATATTACATAACACCCAAATAACTTGAATATTTTCTCTCAGTTTATTTTATACATAAAATAATTTTGTGTATAGGGCATCCATGGTTTGAAGGGTGGTATTTGACAGCTAGAAGAAATTTCTTTATGACAAACATTGACTGAAAGTCACTAATGTCAACCTATTTATAAGTAATTATTATTTGCTTACTAATAATATATAATAAATAGAGTAATAAGACAAGTTTAATATAATTCCCTAAGGATTACTCTATAGTTGGCGTTTTCGTAACTATTGAAAAACAAAATATATCAATATAACTATTAGGTTTTTTGTTTTGCGGTTGTGGCAACAAGAGAAATTATATATCATGAAATAAAGTATTGTGTTTTCACTTTTAACTGACCACAAAAAAGTTTTTTTACCTTATAATGAGAGCTATACAAAATATTAGTTTCAAAATAAAACATTTTTATTTTGCAAACATCATAAGAACACAACCAGCTTACGGTTTGTGTGACGTTGACAACCACCCTTGTTTTGACTGTTTTACCATCTTAATTTCATAAGAGCATACCACATTTTAGAGTTTCTTGTTTGAAAAGCATTTTTAAGTGTACTATATACACCTCTTCCACAAAAAAGAAACACCTAAATGGTTATTTTCATAATTTAGTCTTTAAATACTGTAAAAATGGTAGTAATTGAAAATGAATTGTTTGTTTGTGTGAAAGTTTTGGCTTCTATAAGTAACAACAAATCAACATATGGTTTTGCAGATAATATGTTTTGGAGAATGGATAGATGGTAACTATTACTAGCTCTTGATACCACCTCTTGTACTGTGGATGGCCTATACGTGTACTCTCACTTGTCATCGACACTATTAACTAGCTCCAACTATGAAGAATTTCAACAGAAGACTCTTTGTGTGTTTGAAACATATGTCGCTTAACATCACTTCTTCTATGTGACTTGTATTGACATAAGTTGCAATTAAAGCGTGGTTCTTTTCCACATTCATGGCGCTTATGACTTCTCAGAGAACTCCTCCATTTGTAAACTCTGCTACATTTATCACAAGGAAAACGACTCTTATCATTTAGATTTTGATTAGAACAAAGCAAACTGTCTTCATTAATTGTCACAAAACTAATCTTCTGGAGGGAATTATCAATTTGCCATTGTTCTTCAACACTTGACCAGCTATCGGGAACCACTATGTCTGCAAACAAATGAAGTCACATAAATCAATTAGATAGTAGACATGACGGCATTTATTTAATTTTCCTTAAAGACTATGTTAATTATTTCTTCTCTAAACCTAATCTTATACATATGCAGATTGTAACTAAATTGAGAGGCAGAACAGGCTAAACATTTTAACTGAACAGAAATATGTAGGAATTCATGTGCATTAAACATATATATGATTAAATAAATATAATAAAATGGTAGAAAACGAAACAGCAACAAATATTTTTTTTTATGTCACATACACTATTTACAAACACTTCATTACTACATAGCATACTAAACAGAAAGTTGGTTTCATTGGTGCCTACTTAGTTGTTGAAGGATAAAAACTTATTTGTTGTTGAAGGACAAAAACTTATTTGTTTTGAATTATTTTGAATATAAAATTTAAAGAGTCAAGCTATGTACATGTAAATAAAATATTTTATAATACAGAAAATTAAAAGAGATTATTTGAAAAATGAGATCACTTCTCTAATATATTTCTTTTTTCACTTTGTTAGATTTCTATAAAAACACTATATTATTTGTACATACCTATATTGTCAACTCACATTGTATTCAGTATGTAAGTTAATGTAAATTGTTATATGTTTTAACTGTTCTTAGTTTTAGAACCATTTTGCTACAAATAAAATCCACTCTTGTGTATTGATGTGTTTTCCTGTATCTGTGCCAATCTTAAACCTGTTATAATGTTGCCCAACACAATGTTGTTACTTGGAGACTTGGTTTAACTGTTCTTTGTTGAACAACAGGTTACTATACTCTCTGAACCTGAAGACTGTTGTTTAACTGTTCTTTGTTGAACGGCAGGTTACTAACTGAACCTCAGGCCTGTTGTTTAACTGTTCTTTGTTCAACAACAGGTTACTATACTCTCTGGAGCTGAATACTGTTGTTTAAATGTTCTTTGTTGAACAACAGCTTACTATTTTAACCTGAAGACTGTTGTTTAGCTGTTCTTGGTTGAACGGCAGGTTACTATACTCTCTGGACCTGAAGACTGTTGTTTAACTGTTCTTGGTTGAACAACAGGCTACTATACTCTCTGGACCTGAAGACTGTTGTTTAACTGTTCTTGGTTGAACAACAGGTTACTATACTCTCTGGACCTGAAGACTGTTGTTTAACTGTTCTTTGTTGAACAACAGGTTACTATATTCTCTGGAGCTGAATACTGTTGTTTAAATGTTCTTTGTTGAACAACAGCTTACTATTTTAACCTGAAGACTGTTGTTTAGCTATTCTTGGTTGAACGGCAGTTTACTAACTGAACCTGAAGACTGTTGTTTTAACTGTTCTTGGTTGAACAATAGGTTACTCACTGGACATTAAGACGCTTCCCCTGGCATACCTTTATATTAGCAAGGGGAATGTGAGTGCTAAAAAATTCAAGTTAGACAAAATATGTTAATAAACACAATATTTTTTAAATATATTTTAATGTCCTTAGTTTAAAATATATCATGGCAAACAACAACCCACTCTTTCCTGATAGAAGAAAAATTGAAATGTCATTATTTGTAATGCTCATTAATACGCAACCGCATTAATTGTTAGGTGCAGTGTTTTCACTAGAAGTATTTCATTATTTTGGGATATAGGTGCTGATAACATAATGTGTACAGTTGAGAGTAGAATGGAAGGAAGTAAAGGAAGAGTAAGGTGTTTTATAAGACTGACCCGGCCACAGCCTGGAAACAGTTGATGATGATGATGAGATGGGTTATAGCTGAATCAAAACTTGTAAAAACTTTGTTTTATTTCCTTAATATTTCTTAAGACGTTTATACATTCACACTATATGATCCCTTAGATGTGTCTGAAATCATTGATAAAGATTAAAATTAATTTCAAATTTCTATATAGGGGTGTGCAAAGCTACAAAACTTCGACTTGGCCTTGAAACAAACTCAGCTTTGACTTCCATTTGAAACAAATTCTGGCTTTGAAGAAAAAATATTGGCATCTAAAATACTCCATTTATGTTCATTTACTGCCATTCTTAGCTATTTTATACATAACAAATTAATATTAATATGGAATAAATCTGAAGAAATTGAATTGCATGTGTGACCTAGTCACAACCTAACATAGAAGAAATGATAACTCACACCAGGGCGGCCCAACTTGACTCGTTCCGACTCCACTGCAATGCACGCCGGAGACGCTCGTCGTCACAACATCAACATTCGACTGAACCGGAGCTTCTCACCTCATCGCCGGGCGTGTGGTTGAGCTCCCCCTTCCCCACCACTCCGCCAAAGTGGAAGACAGTGACTACAAGTATGCGCGCGCCGTTCTGCCGCAATGCAGATATAATCCTTCCACGGATTATTTTTCAATGCGCTTACCTCGCTCATTGGCTATCGAGATCATTCTAGAAATATCCCCCCCCCCCTTGTGTTTGTTCCTTGCTCTGAGAGCACATGGTTTCTCTGATTGTATATAATGGCGTGAGCCCAGAGAGAGGACACAGATTACGCTCCGGGCTTTCGAGGGTAAGCAGCCTAACTTTTGTAGGCTCGACACTAAGTTCCAAATTCCATTTTGGCTTTAATCTTCTACTTTTCGAAATTCAGTTTATATCTATCACCAAAGAACTTTGTAACTATACATTTCGTCAGCCCTTATGGCTAGGTTTTCTTTATAGACGTCTGGTCTCCTCTGGCATATTTAAATCTTTAATGTGAGGATTATTTATATTTGCCGCCTTGTTTTTGCCAAGGTTAGAGAAATGTGGAACCGCCAGTCGGCGGCAAAGTCCATTATTGTTTGGACGCCATGTTAGGTGATAGAGTTAGGTTAGTTCTTTGTATATATTTTTCTAGTGTATATCTTTGTATATTAATTAATTGCGGGGCCGCGGGCCGCCCAGGGCTTGCGTCTCTAAGGACGTATTATTTGCCATTTAAACTTTTGGTTTTCTCGAGTGTATTTAAAACTTAGACAAATGTAAAATAATAGCATAGGGTTAGTGCCATTATTTAGGGCGTGAGCTGTTGGCTCGCTCTATGTTGAAAATCATGAGGAGGGATTGTCCCTCGGCTCATATTGACAATTGGCCCTTTTTGTATGGTATGTTGTTAGTAAACTGGAGACCAATTTGTTAGGGTTTTTTGTTGCCGTTTTATGCAGACGCCATTTTGAAGGTGGCTGATTCCAAGGGGCCGCCTGTTGCTTTTGTTGTTGTAAGGCCCTTCAGGCCCTGGTGGTATCCCTTGTGCTTCGCAGCCCTTCTGGCTTGCGGGCTCTTTCTATAACTCCTATGTGCCACTCCCCCAATGAGTTGTATCTTGTTTTTGTCAATAAATTATAACTCTCTTGTGCCTACCTCTGTCTGTCATTTCTTTTGGTGGGAAATGCTGGGGGTGTGTTACACATGTTGTGATAATAACATGATGTCATAGTAACATGAAATATTACAAACAGCTGTGAAATAAAACATTTTCCAAGGAATTTTAGTGCTTAAAGTAATATAAATAACCACAATATAATATTTTTTCGAGCATACAACTAAAAGAAAATATTTGAACTTCAATTTAGCTTCGAGAATATTTCATATATTCGATTCGAGTTTGCTTCAAATTGAAAAAGTGTACTTTGCACACCCCTACTTCTTTCTAAAGTGCAAGTGATGATAGCAGGTATTTGCGAGTATATGTGAATCTTTGGCCTATGTATAAACTATAGTGATTCACTCTATAAGTAATGAATGAGGCTTCTATCTACGACTGTTACAAAGTGGTCATGCCCAGTCAGAATATTTTTAAATATAAAACTCTGTTATAAGAGTGATATATAATCAGAAAATGATCAAAGGTTTAGTATAAAGTTAGATAAAAATGTCTGAGATGATAATATATCTGGAGCTGTAAGTGTGTGCAAAGAAAGCAACCTTTGTCTTATTTTGAAAGGTCTACAATTAATTCAGCATTTTAAAAGGAAATCAGAAACACCTCATTACATAGCAAGTAATTTTTATTTGGTCTCTAAATTCCTGAATATATATTTTTTTACATTTAAAAATTACACATAATATTGGTTATAAACTCCAGTCTTAAGAACCTAGCAACTTCCACTTCCTCTAACTCTTATTTTCTTTGCTGGTTTTAAGTTTAGTCGTGTGTTACCTATCCAACCTCACCTACCTTAAAGGAAGACAGGATATGATTAACTACAGGAGAAATAATTAAATAATATCAAACAGTAAGGAGAACATAAATAATATGCATTTGTTTTTAATGTGTGTAGTCAGAGAAGGCCTCTCAGTCCCATGATATTGATTCACACACTTTCTGAACACATGAGAGTAATAGTCATTCAATTAAAACCTAATTAGTAGGACACTTCTTTATGAGTAAATACCAAACATGTAACAGTCAAACAGTGACTCGGTGACGCACAAGAGAGATACAGAAAGATATAATTGACAATGTAACTTGTATGAACACGTTAACTGAACAATGTGGTAGCCAGCATAATCTGTAAGTGAACTGTATAGAAGATTTTAAAACAAGGTAGGACTTACCTAAAGAATGTTGTTCTATTAAAATGATATTTTAGATCCTTAGAAACTAGCTTTCTTAAAGCTCCAATTTCCCCAATTGATATTTTATTTCACCTTCACCTTTCACACTAGAGGACAAGAGAACTAATTTCACTTAACAAAACCTAACATGTTGTTTCTTGGAGAACCATAAACCAACTACATGTAATGGCAAAACAAAAAAAGAGGAGAGAGAAAAAACGTGGCGGTCCAATCAGAAGAGAGAAGGTCTCTCATTGGAGAAGTAATAGAAGAAGAGTGGCAATTCAAAATTAAAAGCAACAAAGTACATTTGGACTCCAATAAAAAAAAAATTACAACCAAGACTGAACATACTGCGAGCCTTGAAATAACCCATTTCATTAAGAGTTACTGAGTATAAAGCGGGCAAAGCTTCGCTTCACAATTGGCCGCTTGTAAGTACCACTAACAGTGCGTAGAGCCGCAACTCGAAAAATGCCATCTCGGCATGGAAAGATGATTTAAATTATTTCAAGAGGCCATTTTAGAAGAGGAATAATATCTTGTCTGATTACAATAATTGTACCTATTTCAATAGGTCTAACCGGGGTATTCCATTTTTCTCATTGTTGAAGTGTGTGGAGATATTCAAGGTGCCATCTTTTCCAGTAATCTTGCATCAAGCATTGGATGAGCTGCCATCTTGAAAGTCGATTCAAAAGTGTCCAACTTAGATTTGTATCTGGGAAATGTTGTAGGGGTGAAATGGTAAGAAAATGATTGGGGGCTAAGGCATTTGGATTATCGGGACTAGATGTCATAACGCAAAGTGGATGAGAATTCAAAATTGCTTCAATTTGAAATAAAAAGGTATTAGATTCTTCAAATGTGAAAACTTGTTTTCCTACAACCCTAAAGAGATGAGTCTTGATTGACAGATTTCACTCCAGCCTTCCAAAGCCCGCCAAATTGAGGTGAAACAAAAGGGATGGGGGTTTGATATGCCACTCTATACCTCAATAGGTTTGTTTGTTAGACAAAACAGTGTTATATTCTGACGAGTTCAATAGTGTGTACAAATGGTCAAGGACCGCTTTGGCATCTACAAAATTGGTGCCACAATCTGAACAGATAGCCAAACATGCTCCCTTACTAGACAAAAAGTGCTTAAAAGAAACCAGAAAAGTTTGTGTTGAAAGATTCGAAGCCAGTTCAAAATGAATGGCTTTGGTGGCAAAATTTATGAAAATACATATATAAGACAATTGTCTCCTGACATCTCTATTGCTGTTAAGAGCGATATTAAAAGAACCAGGATAATTAACTTCAACATGGAAAAAAAGGCTTTGCCTGCTTAACCGTTGGAATTGGTAAGTCCCCCCATTAAAGGAAATCCTGGTTTGGGGTTTACCTTAAGGCAAACATTACAATGTTCAACCCTTTGACACAAACCACTCCTACCAGCCAGGATCCAGTACTTTTGTCTGAGTATGGAACGAACAAGATGTGCACCAGTATGTAGATGATCTCGAAGAAATTGATTAATAAGTAAGTTCACCAAATGGTGTCCTTTTGAGAGTAAAATAGGATGTTGTAGCTCAAATGTCAAGGACGAATTACTCAATCTCCTTCCTACCCGAATAAGTTTGTCTTCATCAACAAAAGGACTTAATTTCTTCAAAGACAATGAGCATAAGTCTTGACAAAGAAAACATTTGATATCATTCAAAAAAGGTTTTTTCTGAACAGCTTTGAGTAGAACCTTTGTCGCTTGATTAAGTTATTTGCTGGTGAGAAACTCAAAAGTGGGATGAACTTTTATCTGCGAGGATTTATGAATCCAAGGATATGAGCCGTCACCTTTTGTATTCTCCTTAAAGAGGATGTGCACGTAATCAGGTCAAGGACAACATTGTTGACTTCTTCATGTAGTGTAAAACAAATTAATGTTTTTTCTTACTATGTATAACATGGATCAGATTCTAGGTTCAGATCTTGTAAAGGCCAGGTTGACCTGTCTAGTTTAATCCAGGAGGGTCCTTCCTACCATAGGTGATGGTGGACAAGTCCTGATGGACTTAAACCTCAAGATGCACAATCCGCTGGGTTGTTTTCTCTAGGGATATGATACCAATGTTTTTCTAGCAAATTATCTTGATTTAGGGCAGCACAATTGCTGATTCATGTCTTCTATTTATGTGGTGACGAGTGACACCAATAAAGCGTCACAGTAAAATCAGACCAAGCAAAGATGTCAGATAGTTTTAATCTGTCTGAATAAATATTAATTACAAACTTAATCTGGCTCATAGCTCTAGCCATGGCAACTAAATTGTTTGTAAAGGTACAACCTTTTACTTAGCACATAACAATGATACCATGGTACAATTAGAAGGGTCAACTGTTCTTGTATAAATAACAGCCCCATAGCCCTTTTCTAAAACATCATAGAATCCAAGAAGCGTGCACGCTTGACTCTGAAACTATGACAAATAATGAGGCAGCTTAGGTAGCAATAATTGAGAGAGTTCTTGATGAAAGAATGTCCAGGCTTCGCGAATATTATCAGGTGGGGTATCATCCCAATCCCATTTTAAATTCCAAAGAATTTCTATGAGAATTTTGCGAATAAAGTAAGTGGAGCCACTAGACTTAAGGGATCAAGTACTTGAGCGACAGTAGATAAAATTACTCTACTTGTACATTTAGATGGTTCCAGGTTCATATTAAAGGTGGATCCATCAGTATTAGTTAGCCAATGTAGTCCTGATATTTTGATGGTGGAATCTGAAGCACAATCAAAGTGTTTAACTTGACTAGCAAGGTGCTCAGCTGGAATAGATCTAAGCACTTTTAAACTATTACCGGTCCACTTTCTCGTTTCAAAGCTGCTAGCCCTGGATAAATAAACCAACTGCCGAAATAAATTAATAGCTTCCTCAGGTACACAATCCAGTGATTCGTTCAACCAATCTAGAGGCAAGAGGAAAATTCTCTTGCTCATCAGACACCAGCTGTTTCACAACACGAAGGGCAAAGAAAGGTGCAAGTTTAACACCGAGGAATACCGTGTTTAATTGGGATGTTTGAAATTTGTCTCGAGGAAAGAAACACCAAAATATTTGTTGATAAAAACGATGTTCAGGGTGGATCCATCCCTATTTGTCGGTACATTTCTTGATGTCTGACATGAGTGCTACAGGATTAACATACAAGTTAAGTAGAATTTCAAAGCGAGAATCTAGATGTAGATTTAAAGCTAACATTGAATACTACTCTTAACTTAGTAGTAGTGCTATCAGGATTAAAAACACAATGATGGGGAATGTAATATGATGGTAGAGAAGCATCAATGTTAGGAGCCAATGACATGTGACCTTGGTCCAAGTAATCTTGCATAGAAGTATAATATTCTTTGGTAAGATCAGGTCTCTATTGTAGTCTTTTTTCCAAGAACTGTGTTCCTCCTCATTGTGCCAAAGCGAGTATCTCTTAAAGAAAGAGGATCATGTTGAAAAGGCAGTGCCACTGAATAGCGTGCAGTACTATCTCTAGAATGGGTTTTGACAAAATTATCTTCACAACATATTTCTTCATGGCTCAAAACTGGTTTCTTAGGTATTTCCTCTAAGGGCCAAAATCTTTGCACCAATTTATCAAACCAAGAATCCAAGTGAAGACAAAAGGTGTGAGGTTATGTGTAATGGTTGTTCGACCAATAAAAAGCCACCCAAAGCTTGATTCTAAAGCAACAGGTGTGTCAAAATGCCCAAAAAATGTATTTGTACCAACGATGTAGGGATATAACTCGACTCCCACTAGTCAATCGATTTCTCTTGGGAGATGAAATTGAATATCTGCTAGAGTCAAGCCTTTTAAGTGTGACCAGTTTTCTGAAGATAAAGTAAAGGGGTAGTTGACCGAAAATCTTATCAATAATCAACACAATAATGCAAACACTAGGATTGGATACAAATCAAGGTTGAAATGTAAATGAAGTTGTTCCTCTTACTCAAAATGTAAAAGTGGATGATGTTTTGACTTGCAGTGAGTGCAAACTATCAATGAACAACAAAGTGTTGCTGTGTGAACGAGCAAGACATTTAATACAAAGTTGTTTTACTAACTGAAACCTCTATGTAGGGGTGAGTTTAGTGAACACTTGACAACAATAGAGGGGATGATTTTATTCACACATTAAACACTTATTTAAATAAGTCGGGTATACTTTGGTTCCTCCCTTCATCTCAGGTGAACAACAGGAGCATTCTGTGGCATTACTATAGTATGTATGTAGCTTTTCGGGCCAACCACGAAGGAATGGAACCCCTTTTGTCTAATATTGTCGTGACCTTGAATACTGTATGATTTACAAGTAGAGGCAAGCGATAAGGTATCTTCAATTTGACATTCTTTCTAGAAATTGAATAAAGTCCTTTAGGCTAGGAAATGACGTGTCCTGTAACACAGTTTCCCATTGTCTCCTTGTTGAAGGGTTCAGTTTGTTGGTCACAATAAATAGTAACAATGTGTCCCATTTATCTACTGGCAAATTCTGAAGGCATGTTCATTCAAATTGCTTATCAATCTTCTAAGTTTATTTGGAGAATGTTTTGAGATGGCTGGGAAATTAACAAGTTTGTCAAGATGGAAATTACAGATTACCTTTGGGTTATCATATCTAGCCTTAAGTGCATCTAAAAGGCAGCATGAAAATCAGCTTTCCCGAATGTGAGATTTTTCACCAAAGAAAGTGCTTCTTCTCTCATATGTGACTTTAAATTAGGAAATTTGGCAACATCAGGTTATTCATTATTAAGTTCTACAAAATGGTGAAATAGTTCAAAAACTCAGGCCACTCAAAAATATTACTACCAAAGCTATCCAGTTTAATAGGAGACAGAATAATTTTGCCTGACGATGTAGGACTACCCGATAAAGGAATAAGTTCGCGATGGGATTGTTCGGCTTGTTTATGCTTAAACAATGTTGAGTCATGCAACAATTGATCATAAATAACAATAAAGGAGAAATATGACAGCATAAATGCCTCTTTTTCTATAGCTTTGTCACTCATAGGTGGATTTTCCCTTCAGAGAGAAAGGTATGTAATTCCATAATTGTATTTTCAAATTTATCTCTTGTTGAAGATAATTCAAGTACATATGATTGTATGGGATGAAGAAGCCATGGGTGTGAAAGATCTTCTTTAGCTTTATTTATCTTATCAAACATTTTCATTTGATTGAGTGATGAGGTAGTTTTGTTTACATAAACAATTGCCATTGTGACTATTAGTTTGAGAACCTATTAAAACAAATTGGGCCTAAAACTTAAAAAAAAAATCTTGTTTTAACAAAGACCTGACAATACATAAAGGAATATGGGCCTAGAAAGTTAGGCTACTAATAAATCATTCATTTAATCAATTACAAGGATAATAAACTTGCAAATTCAAGCTTAACAAAGAAAGAAGTTTGAACAACAATGAAAAACACATCATGCATGTATTTAGAATAACCAATCAAATAACAATCCGCGGTCTGGAGGTCCAATGAACATTGTGGTAGCCAGCATAATCTAGAATTGGACCATATAGACAATTTTAAAACAAGGAAGGTCTCACCTGAAGAATGTTGTTCTAGAAAAATGAGATTTTAGGTCCTTAGAAGCCAGCTTTCTTGAGGCTCTAATTTCCCCAATAATTAATAATTTATTTCATCTCCTAGCTCCACCTTCCACACTATTGCACCATTATAAAGTAGGACAAGGAATAACCCAACTCAACCAAACCGAATTCACTTAATAAAACCAAACATGTTGTTTCTTGAAAAGCCATAAACCAACTGCCAGAAATGGAAAAACCAAAGAGAGGGGAGGGGGGGCCTGCCTGTCCAATCAGGAGAGAGAAGGTCTCTCACTGGAGAAGTAATAGAAAAAGAGTGGCAATTCAAAATTAAAAGCAACACAGTAAATAATAAGCAAAGTGAACAAAGTATATTTAGACTTTAATTAAACAAAGATAATAATAAATTTGCAACCGAGACTGAACATAAAGCTTTCTTAAATCAAAAGGTAAAAAAAACCTTAGGGGGCTTTCATACCCGCATAGTTAAGTACTCAATAAATGTTAAAGTTGAACTGAGTCAACCTGTGAGAGAAAATAACTAACCCAGTCCCAAGATGCCGCAAACTTAATGCATGCAAAAGTTCCCTGGATTGACCTTATGGATCTCACCTACAATACATATGAAATAATCATGACCTGAAGACAATACAACCAGAGAATCCATATTTCTGTTTTACAGGAAAAATAATAGAATAGCTTTCTCCAGGGTAAACCTCTCAAAGCCAACATTAAGGGGCTCGCCAACCATCCAAAGAAACTGTCTTGTTAGTTAAATAATTCTAAAGAATCATACTGACCATTTAAAGATAAATAACGGAGAACCTAGCAACTTGTGAAAACTCCTCATGGTTGCAACAAAGATACGCATTTAATTTTGCTAATGTCAGTGAGCTATTTATAAAAAGTTACACATTTAACACATTGAAAACAAAACCTATTTTACTTCGCTTCCTCCAGCAACCAAACAACTCTATAGGACGTACAGTTCCCCTTACACACAAAGATTTAACATTCTATGAATTTAGCTAATGCATAATAAGAAAGGTGATTTCGTAGATTGTCCTTAACCACTTCCCTTCCATAGACCAAAAGAATGCTATACAAATTACTTGTACAAATTAAATTCTCACGGCTGTCCGAAGATCCATAATGTCTAGAATATCTGAGATGTGTTCACTGGTTGAGTCATGTAGAAAATAGGATCTTGGTTTGGACTCAAACCCCAGCTATATAGACGTGTGTGTGTGTGTGTGTGTGTGTGTGTGTGTGCGTGCGTGTGTGTGTGTGTATGCAAGAAGTGGGTGAATTAAGGGTGGGTAGGGAAGCTGTTCAATGACATGTTCAACTCTCAATAGAATTTGCCACTTTCGTTGACGTAGCTATCGCCTCTTCCACACATCTTCCTGGTGACAGGGGCTTCTTGGTCCAGATAGGTGTGTGTGCATAGTGATGACAAGCCAACTGACATGTACACCACAACTGCTTGATATTCTGCGTCGTCCTTAGCCAAAGGGTAGCTAGCGCTGCTGTATTATGTACACACTTCTGTACAGGTGTCGGCTATGGTTTATCTGTAGGCCCTTACTCACTGAATGGCGTCTCAGATTTTCTTGATGACAGTCTCGTCAGTTATAGCCTGCCCGCAGACATGATTCGCTATGTCACTGGTAAGTTTCCGTAGCGATCATAAAGACGAGAAACATTAAAAAAATCCATATAATGGTGAATTTGATTTATTTCATAAAATGTTGAGGTAAGCTATAAGACATCTCAGAAGATGTTAATGAACTATTAGAAGCAGGTAAGGAAACATCTGGGTGGAATGTGTACCAGAACTTGTAGAATGTACAAAGAAACCTCCTTTGTACGCTACAAATATCCTTCCCTGAATGAAATGGAGACTAGGAGCTCAAGTCTTGAGGTCCATCGATGGAGGTGGTACCTCTATACTGCCAGATACCATATCCCTATCTTGAGCTAGCTCTATCCAGTACAAATCATTACACCATATCCTTATCTTGAGCTAGTTCTATCCAATTCACTTCATTAACTGATGTATTTCAGGTTCATTCTACTATAATACTCCCAGTTGCATCAAGGTTTTTCCACTCAATATCCTGAACAAGGTTCTAGATTCAACTATCCTAATAATGTCTTGTGATGAGTACGGGATATGCAACACATCATTATGTAACCTCCTCTAAAATATCTTTATCAATTTTTGAAGTTTATTTCTTAAACACCTTTTTTCTGAGCACCCTTTTTTTTCATGTTAGGTAAAAGACCATGTTTCACAACCATAAAATAACATCTGGTAAAATTTTGGTTTTGTATATTCTGAGTTTTCAACCCATAACAGCAGGTTAACAACTTAGTAATTGGGTAGTATCATGCATTCCTTACTGTATACTCTCGCTAATTTCCACTCTATTAACATTATTGCTAGTTAAAATTATACTAATTATTTAAACTCATTAACCATGTCAAATAATATGTTTTTCAGGGCAATCTCTAAATTATTTTTCTCACTCTGTGTTCTTTATGTGTTTATATACGCATTCTTTTCAGCATTCACTTTTTCACCTATTTTCTTAATAGCTTCTATTCAAATGTGTGCATTTCTTGCTACAGTTTTCTTACTATTTCACAACAAAGCTAAATCATTTGCATATCCTAATAGTTCCATTTTATCGTTTAATATCAACCCTTCCCCACTCTCATACACTATTCTAACGCTAGCTTAAAAAGTAAAGCGGAAAGTGCATCATCTTGTTTCAACCTGTTATATAGTATATCAAAAGTATCTGATAAGTGAGATCCAACCCTTACCCTACCACGCGTATTAGTCAAACACCCCAATTAGCTTAACAGGTTTTTTTGGTATCCCAAACTTAAATAAACTTGATATAATTTGTTTATTTTAACTGAATCATAGGCCTTTTTAAAATATGTGTATAGTGTATGTACCGCCATGTAGTATTCCCAGTTTTTTTCTAATATTTTCCGAATAGCAAGGCTCTTAACCATTGTTGATCTATTTCATTGAGATCCATGCTGATGATCCCCAATTATTTCCTCATCCTATGGTGTCACTCTCATTAAAAAAATTAGCATGTTGGTAGCAGTGGGATACCTCTATAGTTATTACACTCTGTTTCATCCCCCTTTTTTAAAATGGGTATTATTATACTTTCCTTCCATTCTTGTAATAATACATTATGGTTCCATACCAATGATGAGGAAGTTGAAGTTCAAATCTCAGCTAGTTTTATATTGTTTTTTTCCCAAATATTTTTCTACCCTCCCTCCAGACAAATGTGGCTACATTTTCTGTAAATTATACCTTCTCTACTATACTTTACTCCAGTTGTGTAAAATGCAGAGAACTTGAACACGTAGTAAGATGCAGTGGATATAAAATAAAACAAGGTCAGAACTCAAATCCTGACTTGTGGGTGTTTTTCCAACCACCCTAGATATAAATGTGGATACATGTCTTCTTAACTATCCTCCTCATCTTCACCTCATAGATTAATTTTGTGTTATTGTGCATAGACACATACAGGAAATATTCTACCTAGTATATTATACAATTTATAAAATAAATGTATAATTCTCTCCAACAACTTATTTTGAGTTGAAGTGATTGTATTACTCTACTAGCTACTATTTAAAATATTGATTAGATAAACTTTGAAACTTTTCATTGTTATATTTCATATTGTAATTGTAATGTTTATTTTACCATGTTAGTTGTTTGCCAGTAGTTTAATTACATGGTGAGTTAGTTTCCCTTTTGAAGCAAAACATAAATTAATTGATTTCCAGACTTTTTATTGGTATTTTCATCTATCATTTTGAATCAGATATTATTATTGGACTACAGCACTTATAAGACTTGAAGTATGAGCTTACCTACACATTTTTGGAGCATTCGACCACCAAAGCGGGTCACTCTCATAGGAGACTGGATTGTCAATGACAGGAAGATCACATCTAAAATCCAGATTTGGTGTAGTGAGGGTGGTTTTTCTTAAAATAGTTTCCCCCTCTCCCTCCATGCAAATGTGAGTGCACTTCTTCTAAATGCAGCAAGCCTCATTCTTAACAAATTAGCATAATTAGTTTATATATGTATAGCCCTGATGAATAGTGAGATGCAGTGATTAATAAAAACTCTTTCAAAGTTTATTTTAGAGTTGGGTCGAATCCACTCTTTTATGGATTTGAATCTTGAATCCGAATCTCCATTGTACCTTCAAATCCCGAATCCGAATCTTGGAAAAAAATAGAAACATAAGAGGAAATATAAATATAATAGAATAATAGAAAATACAAATGGTAACGAAATGTTAGCATTCTTTCTTATAACCCATTCACTATAACATTCAGTTGTGTTATATTACTGGTCTGGGATCTAGTTGTTAAGTTCATCATATAGTAATTATAATTGGTAATGGACCAATATTAAGCAGTATTATAGCTCTAAAACCAATTTCAATTGAAAAAAAAAAATTATACAAATGAGTTTCAAATCCAAAATTTTCTTGGATTCGAAAAATTCGATGGTCCCATCCTTAGTTTATTTCCCCGGTAGTCACAGTAGTAACACCTAGGATTTGGCATCATAAGTACAAGTAATTTTATTTATTTAGTTTCTTCTAAATTGAATGTGAATCAACAAATCTAAATCCATAGCTCTGATCAACAATTTTCAAAATATCACAACTCTATAAAACACTTATTTTGACCAAGTGTATGTTAACTGGTGTATTTTGTTAAACTTCACTACACATCAGTTGGACCAACACAGTGATTGTGGGAACTAGAACCTCGTTATTTGGCCAGAAATGATTATATCAATATTATCGGTTCAAATCTCAATTTGAATCTCTGTGAACCCAAAGTCTTTACAACCCTTACTAGTTGTGAAAGCGCAAGATGAGGTACTAATGAATATTAGTCCCAGGTGCCAGTTACCATCTGTTTGTGGAAAGTGCCTAAGAAAACTCACACCATAACAAGATTGATTTTATGTTCTTGTCCAAGCATCAAATGAATTAATTACAAGAAAAATAAAGGCACATTAAAACAAATTCAGGCTTGGAAGAAAAAAGGTTATTTCAAATTGTGATATTTGTATTCATTGTTTTGATTTTATTTTATTGAAACAACACATTATTATTGATACTACCTAATAAAATTGAGTTTAATTTAACATATTTGTATATTAATGTTATTTACAGAAAAAAATAATTTAGTTCCTTCTGTTCAATTTGATTTTTCAAAATAATTTACATATTTCACATAGATCCATTAAATTATTTTTATCGAAATCAATAAAACTTAAAAATTATTTTGAAAATGTTTATAAGCATGATATGACTACATTCTACTTATTTTTAAGAATAAAAGATTAATGTTATTCGAATCAATATCGTTTTTAAACAACTTTAACATGCTATGTAACTTTTTGGAGTCAACCTCAGTGGTCTTAGGACAAAGTGCTCACTTCAAAACCCGATTTATGTGGGTTCAAACCCTGCCGGGGTTGACGGGTTTTTATCGAGCGATAAAAATCCATAGCACAACTTTCTTCAGAGGGGAATTAAAGCCGTTGGTTCCATGTTGATTGTGGCAACTAAAAGAACCCTGAAAAGTATTGAAAATACCTTTTACGGTAAAATTGGCAGGTCCTTTAGCCCTCGCTCATAGACATTCTAATGTTCTGATACAATTATTCAGTTCAGGAAGTGCACGTTAGTCCTCAAACAAATGGGAAAAAAAACTTTTTTGGATAGGCACACTTGTAAAGGAACTCACTGTATGTTGAGAATACGTTGCTCCTCTAACCAAGATGATGCTTATCAAGCATTTAAAGCTATGATCAAAATTAATTTATTCAGGGTGCCTTGGAAATATTAAAAAAATAGAATTATTAAAATTTAAACAATATAGTATGACACATTTTTTAGACAATTTATTTAGTTCATACAGAAGAATCAGCTTGAGTCTAAAATACAGTTGAATATCCATAAGAGAGAAACTTCTCTTAAAACCTAGTATTTGAATATTAATAAAATTTGTTAAAAAACTAAGATATTCATTTTTTTCACTTACAAATACATTTTTTATTTACTCTACAGCTATAAATGAATTTAAACTAATCATGAATTTCCAAACACAACTTAGTAATATCTGACAATCATAAAAATCAACCATACGTAAATGTAACTAAACAATCCATTACAAAATCTATTTTATTTCAAATGGCATGATAAAAGATGACGATGAAAGTTTCCTTTTTGATGTGTCTTGTATGAGCACATATCACATTGAAACTGTGGCTCATGCCCGCATTCCCGCCGTTGATGACTTTGTAGTGAATTTCTCAACTTGTATGTCTTGCCACATCTGCTACACAGATAGCTTTGTGGCTCAGAACAACTTTCTTCCCCATAGCATGCGGGTTGCTCGTTTATCCATCCACGCTCTATTTTCGTTGATAAATTATTTTCAGCCCATCCTCTTAATCTGCAGTTAACATCAGAGTCAATTTCTGGAAACAATGAATGGAAGATGTATGTTATGCATTTAAATATTCCATTTCTCGTAATGAGCAGTGACATAACCACACATATGTGATAAAAGAAAGAAGGTTGAGTGTTTGTGTATTATACTTTTTCAGCACAGCAAGAAACTGGACCAATAAGCTGTGGGACGTATGCACATAAGTGGTAGTTTTCTATTCAATTCATTTACTGTAATTTAAACAAACTTTTCATTGTGTTTGAACACACTGTACAATTTATAATCATAATACAAATTACTACAATTATGTATATTAAATAACTTCTCTTTAATTTACTTTGTGGAAATTGCTAGAAATGTGTTGATTGAAGTCCTCTAGATCGGGAGTATTCAACCTGGGGTGCACGTGTCTCCAGGGGCTCATAAATACATCTTGGGGATTATGTAAAATTTAAATATGTATATTATGTAACGATGAACTTTAAATAATCAGGGCCAGATTTAGAGTTAGTCACAAGAGACTCGGATATAAGGATGCAATCTGAGGGGGCCAGGGGGGGGGGGGATTTTTTCTCTCTCTTCTAGATGTAGATTATGGCATAGAACAGTGGTTCACAATTACCTACCAGTCAAGAACCCCCCAAGAGGCTCTTTGAGATCAACAAAACACCTGTTTTTTTCTAATCATTAGAATTTAATCTATTCTATGAATTTGGCACAGTAAATCCAAGTAAAATGTGATTTTACATACTTTTATTTTCACACTAACTCTAGCTGTAATAATAATGAATATAATAGTAATAGTTAACACAAAAAAGGTTAGTTAAGCCTACATGAAAATTCATTAGTTAAGAAAAAGTTCAAATTTATTCATTTGGGTCTAGTATCAGTGAGATAAGTGAAACCTCTTCCTTTTCCCCATCACTGCTTGAAGATAAGTTGAAGGCTGGACACTTTGACTAAAAAAGCCGAATGCATGTCATGTCTATGTCTATACTTGTTTCTCATGTAGCACAGTGTTGAAAACGCCTGTTCAAACCGGTATGTTGTAGAGAAAGGCAACAAATGTTTCAATGCTCTTTCAGCCAGTTGATTTTTATCATCTTGATAAACTAATTACCAGAATTCAATAATTTTTTTCACTGTGATAAACAGTTTGAAAATACCATTGTTTGCTAAGTCAACAAGCTGGTCCTCCTCATCTTGACAAAGATTAGAAACATTTTCATTTTGCAATCAAATGAGTTTCTTAGCCAGGTAGTATTGTTGAAATTGTTGGTTTCAACAGGAAAATATTCTCTCAATGTTGTTGTTAGATCCCCAGATGCCCGAATATTTTTTGTTTCACTTGTTCTGATATTTTTTTCTGGAGTAGATTCCAAAAATTCTTTCAGAGTCAGAAAATAATAAAATGTAACAGATCAAAATGAATAACTTTTTAATGTCTGACGACTAGCAGTGCATTATGATGAGTGATGTAATGATTCAACTCGACTGGTCAGTCTGAAAACAGGTGGGTGGAGAAGAGGGGAAGCTTTTATTGATTTAGATTAGGCTTAATGTTGTTTAATTATTGTTTTAACTTTTTATTTTGCTAAATCTAGCAGTTGTCGCGGGCCCCCTAGGAACAATTCGTGGACCCCCAGGGGTCCGCAGACCACCTTTAGTGAGCCACTGGTATAGAACATGTATAGCTTGTATTGTTCACCAACAACTTTGGGGGATATAAAGTTGAATATAAATCATAAATGGGGGTACTCAAACAAAGAAGGTTGTATACCACCGCTCTCAATCATAAAATATTAGTGTTTGATTGAGTTTTAGTTGAAAGAGAATTTTACTATATGAAGAAGTTTTATTCTTAGCATCAAATTTAAAATAAAAAAGCTAAGCAAAATTTAAAAAAAAATTGTGTCCTAGAAATGGCTTCCAATTGACAGCACATCTCATAAAGCTCACAAGACAATCAAACTGGTGTCACAGCATTTCAACAGATAATCCATTTTAATAACAATTTTTTAATATTAAGCATATTCAATTCAACTAAATCCCCCTTTATTTAATAACCTTTTTATCTGAAGGATATTCAAGGAAGATGTGTAAGAAGATTTAATATTTTACACTTTGATTAAATTGGAAGAGGACATTGAAAATATCATTGCAAATATTTTCAAACACACACTGGATGAAGTCAATAAAATGACTTGCTTAGAATGAGATTAAAGGACACATATAAATCATAATGCACCCAAAAGTTCAATAAGATGTTCGTATCAATTATTCAATTAACTATATACTTGGAATTAATTAATAAATACAATAAAAATGTCAGTGAGGGAATACTTATTGTTATTGTTATTATTACTGTAATTATTATTATTATTATTATTGTTACTAGTTGTTCTTTCTTACGACAGGTTCATTTCCTTTGTCAGTGAACTCGGACTGCCAATGTGCCCTGTCCTCTGCCTCCTCCTTCAGCTCCCAGAATTTTCTTCTTTCCTTCAAGTTAGCAAATATTTGAATCCTGCTACTTCCTAAGCTTTTCTTTCTCTCATGACATCGTGCAGAAGACATTCCTTCCTAAGTATGTGTCCTATCCAGTTTGCTTTGTACTGAAGAATCACATGCAAAATTGTCCTCTTCTCACCCAGTCTTGTTAAGACTTCTTCATTTGTCACCCTGATATTCTCAAGACTTCTCCGGTATCACATTTAAAAGCTCTCAAAGTATTTCCGTCTTCCTAAGAGTCCAAGTTTCTGCTCCATACAGTGTAGTGCGATGCTCCAATGATGCTTCAGCTTGAATGTATAGCAAGAAACTCATACAAAGTTTTTACTCTAAATTTTCAAAATAGCACAACTTTAAAATATCTGTTTGTTTTTATAAGGTATATTACCACATGTTGACTGATATCTTCTGTTACACTTATAAAGACAATCGCCAGAAGTTACTAAGTATCATTTGAGTGGCCACCATTAATAACCTCATGTTGTGGCCAAGATAACCTAATCATCAGTTTGAATCTTGGTGAACACACATGTCTTGATATTAATTTATTGTGAAAGTGAGATGTGAGGTATGAGTGATTTAGTGCTCACTATAAATTTGGTTTCAGGTGCTAATAACTCTTAGCTTGTGTTTGGTATTTGAAAAAACAAGAAACTCAAACTAAAATCTTCAAATAAATTAATTTTATTTAAGGAAAAAATTTATTTTGAAACTTAATTTTACATAATAAAGAATTAATCTTTAACAATAAATGTAACATTAGGATTTTTTCCTGATTTAAATATTAATTTAACTTTACAAGAAAATAGTTTTAAAAAATACTTATAGGTCTAACTAAGCCTAGTTATGTATATAAATGTACATCATAGTATAGTATATCATAAAAACATGGTAGTCAATTGTAGTTAGCAGCCAAGTGTTTGAAAACTTATTTACTACAAACAAGCTAAAATTTTGTTATCTAGCAAAATGTTATACTGTTTATATAAATTACATTACAACAAGAAATATAAATATTGATAATTATTTAGACTTTTAAGCAGTACATTGAATTATACACTTTTTGTGAGTTAATGTTTCTTGATGAACCACTTTCATTATCCTATATTTTAATTTCATTGAAGAAATAAATATCTATAAATGTTTGATCAACATAATTCACTTCTCTTATTTAGATTTAGAGAGCACTTTTGATGTCATACATTATTGTCAGTCTTGAGTGGTTGAGTCAGTGTTGTATTGTTAATTTAAGTTTATGTATAGATATGAGAAATACATAGGCTGCATGAACATTGATCATAGTATTGTTCATTGTTGTATGTTGAATGATTTCCTTTAAAAATAAGTTATAAAAGGCTTACGGTTCTTCTAATTCTAATCAAATTTTCACATAAAGTTAGTTTTTTTAAATCATAGAAACTCAAAGTAGAGAGACTAGAAGGTGCAATATTATCTTGTTCATGGATACATAAGTAAGCCATTTGCTATAGAAATAAGTCAGTTTAATATGTTTATAAGGTCATTTTATGATGAAACCATCAAAATAATGTTATGTTAAAATAATTCACTACTATTAATAAAGAAGAAATTATAGAAGCAAATATAAATATATATATATATATATATTATAATAGTATTCACTTGAAATCAACTGTTAATTTCTCACTTTATGATATTATTACTAATATATAAGATAATAATTATTACAGAATTATATATTTTATATATACATAATATGTACTATAAAATTATGGCCAACATAAATATTTATGCTATTTAATATTTTAACAATGAATGAAATTATTCAGGAAACTTCAAGATAGTATGATGACTCTTAACCACCATTTCTTTAGAATTATTAATATATAGGCCCTAAGTGAGCATTAGTTTTTATTTTTATATAATTATTTTCTAATCTTCCATGCACTTAGCCAATATTAATTTATGTATCAGCACAAAATAATAACAATAATTAAGCAATAATGTAGTTACAATGATTGATTTAATCATACACAAATTTAGGCAAATTTATAATTTTATGAAAAGGAAAATTCACATATATAAACAATAAAATAAATATTTTAAATAATAATTTTAGGCTTTTACAAAAATGTTTATATGAGTTTTGTTTTATAGAAATTACTAAATATGATAATATATGTTGTAATATATTATCGGCAAGAATGCCAAGCTATATTTTAACTTATTACTTGGATGTTGGAGGTCGTAAAATACCAAAATGTGCTCCTTTATGTATATATATATATTTCTTTTATGTCTAACAATTTATGTCAACTGTTAAATTTATATTTATATAGAATCAAATAGCCGAAGCTATTTTTTGTGTTTTTAGAGAGGAACTCTCCATCTAGATATGATATTCTGAAAATTTGAAAATTGAAAAATGACACCTGGACACGATTTCAATTCTCGTGTCCAGGTGTCATTTTTCAATTTTCAGAATATTATATTTATCAGTTTAAACAAAATGTCTGTTCCATAGCACTTATTCACTATGGATACTTTCACTTGCTTTTTTTTAGTGTTAATATGTTTTGAATGTATCTGACCAAACATGCACATTTATCCACAGCCTTTCACTAGTATTGAATGAAACTATTTTCAAGAATATCAATATCAGACACTTTGTGTGTATTGTACATGTGTTTTTTGATGTTACTTCGTCTGTGTGACTTGTACTGACACAAGCTACATTTTAAACGTGGTTCCTTCCCACATTCATGACGCATGTGACTTTTCAGAGAATTCCTCCATTTATAAACTTTGCCACATCTATCACAAGGAAAACCACCCATTTCACCAAGAGGCTGATTAGTAAGGAACAAGCTGCTTTCATCATTAAATGACCCAAAACTAATCTTCTGGAGAGACTCGTCTATTTTCCATTGTTCTCCATTACTTGACCAGTTCTTGGAGACTATTATACCTGCAAACAAATTAAATAACATAAATAAATTAGATTAATAAACAAATATTATACCTGACTACACTCTAAATAATATCATTTTATAAATCTTTAAGTTAGAACACCCGTTTGTATTTACTTGCAATCAACTGTTAATGTTTCACTTAAACTTAATATGATATAATTATCTACATTTTAGAAATAATTGTAAATAAACATGTGAGAGGGAAATAAGAGACTTGTTCAAGTGTGCTGTTTACAAATTATTAGATCATAGTAGTATAGCCTACATATTGAGTGCGCTCATCAGTGTTTTTTTGTTTCTTAATCACTGTTAAGCGAATAAAAACAAACAAGGTTAAAGGAGAAGAATAAGGAGAAAGAGGAGGCTGGAAGTGTAGGATAGTTTAGTATAATAAAGTATGTATTTTGAAACTTTGTAATTGATTGCTTTTTCAGGCACATAAACACATTGCTACCAACATCCTTTGACCACACTTACATTGCACTCCAATTCACACTTATGTCCCTTGTCTGCTTTTGCACAACAAAAAGACTAAATATTCGACCCCAATAAGATCCTCCTAAACCCACTAAGAAGTGATTGGACATCCTTTAAAAACAAATGCCGCAACAATCATGCCCGCAACAGAGATTTATTAATAATATCTCTATTTTTTTGGCTATTTCTGTGTGTGGTATATTTCTTAAGAATATGGATCAGATTTTTGTGATGAAAACTTTAAAAGTGATGAGAGTCCAATATTCATCCTTTATTATTAACTCTAGAGTGCTTGTGCCTTGAAATTAAATGAGGGTTTGGGAAGGACGAGACATAAGAGAAATATATTAGTTTAACAAATCATTGTATTTAAATGTAAACAAGTTAAATAGATTTACATATGTTTTAAATAGATTTTAGATCAAACAGTCCATAGTTATTTAAGACAAGTTTATTCAGTTATCATAAATGTATACTTCCCGATTTTCAGGAAAAGCAATAAGCACCTTGATGACAAGGAACTAACAGAAGTAAGATAGAACACATAGTTTAGTTTAATAACCTTAGAAATAAGGACTAACGCTCATTCCCCTATGAAGAAGCATCTGCCTCAACATAGCGGCAGTCAAAATTAATCAACAGATATTAATTTAAAGCTAAGCCACAATACATAAAGTCAATCTAGCCTATATAATACCTGACTAAGACCTGAAAGGTCTATTCATGAACAATAGTGAAACTATAGTGAATGAAAACAAAGGGTATTGAGTCCTAATTTTATAGAGTTACTATGAAGGAAGTTATATAAGCTAGCTAGCTTGAGTTAACTCTATAGAGAGTTATAAAACCCTAAAAATAATCTCTTAGAAGGGGAACTAGCATATTACAAATAGTAAATGGCGAACTATAAGGTATCTATACATTTTAATTACTATGGCCGGCCAATTACTAATAAGTACTGCCTGGACATTCAATAGTATATTTATACTTCCACCCTAACTTGGGCACACAATAACTAGTACAAACAATATTTGTTTTACTCAATACAAACGGTGTTTGAAGGGGCCAAAGACAAAACACTATCCTCGCGGGCCACTACTACGAACTAGTAGACCTCCCACTGTTTGCCCAACTTAAATAGATACACTAAAAAGAAATAAGATTGACTGCTATCTGTCACTGACCTAATTAGGACATTGAACAAAGCGATAGATAACCTGATTGCCCTCATTGAGTAGTCTTAAACAAGGCCACACAGTTTAGGGAGTGAAGACTATTCCCTCGTATATAAAACAATGTCTTAAGGACGTTAGAAAAAAAGTCAGAAGCAATGACATACTGAATCATGTTGTATGGACCAAGATATATAGAGCATAGAGCTCATCATTCTAAACTATGCTTTATGGGCATAGGAAAACAAGTCAGATATACTGACACATAAACTAAGTCATATACTTCACCTCTGACAAGACATCTTGTGAATGTGAGGAATGCCAGGCCTCCACCGTGGTTCGGATTCCATGTCCTTCATTTCATCTCACATTCACCCTACCATTGCACATTAGCGTAAGTGTGTATAACCCGAACGGGTAGTAAGACGCGGTGCTAATAATAATAATAATTTTTATTTGAAACATTTCCTGAAGTATGGAAAAATTCTATAGTCGTTCCCACATATAAAAAGGGTGCTAAAACTAACGTTTGTAATTATAGGACTATTTATCGGTTAAATAATTTCTCCATGAAATTTGAGAAAATAATATTTGAGCGTATGTTTCACCACCTGAAAAAGTGACTTTCTGAAAATCGTCATGGGTTTGTAGAGTGTGACGTCACAATCTATGTATCACCCGCGCTGCTGAACTGTGAGCCCTCCGTGTGTGTTGCTGGAGGGCAGGTCACAGCGGTCTTCCTCTCTAGCTTCCATGCGGGTGGGACGTCAGTTCAACGCAGTAGAGCTTAACCAAGGCAGTCAGTTCAGTCAGTTCAGTCAGTTCAGCTCAGATCAACGATCCGCTAGCATTCACTTTTGCACAAATGAGCTTTAAACAGTTGTGCTTTGATTCACAATGTACGGGTACTGTTATTCACTCTTGGACAAGTCAGTTTTCAAATGTTGTTAAACAATTTAAAACATCTACATTAAAATAAATAGTATGAACTAAAAAATATATCTCTGGTTTTTAATATGTTTCAAGTTACATTCACCATTAGATAATAAGTTCAAGCAAACTTAGAGTGAACTTAGAAATGAAGTCACAATGGAAGTTAAGAAGGAAGTTCAGAGAAGTACATGGGAAACATAGAGAAATTTCAGGTTCCTAAACAAAAAATCAGTAGAATTTCTGAGTCATGTTGACCCTCAAGTCTCTACCAAGGTCAGATTGATGTAATTTATTTTTATCAGAGTAAAGCTTTTGATATATATCAACAGAGTATTATTCTCTCAAAACTTGGTAATTTTGGTTTATCAACTTCCTATGTAAATTGGTTTCGGAGCCACTTGCAAAATATATCTTTTACTATCTACATTGTTTCTAGCACCTCCATCTCTTTTCCAGACACTTTTGGTAAGGTCAAATTTAAGTCCTCTTCTTTTTAATGTGTTTATTGGTGACATTGGTGGGTACATTCAATATTCAAACTATTTACTGTTTTCTGATGATCTCAAACTATTCAAAAACATCAATTCATTTGCTGATGGTTTTAATTTGTAAAAGTCAATCAATAAATTCAAAATTAAGGCTATAGGCTTATAGCTTTCACCAGGAAAACCACCCCTATTTTATTAACCTATAAATGTGATAATTGATATTATTTAATGCTAATTTTATATTAATGACCGAGGTGTTAAATCATAAGCTCTACATTCACTATCAAGTTGGTCATACGGTTCCTCAATCTATTAAATTACTCAGTCTTATTAAGTATATATCACTTCCTTATTTTCTAAAGTTGACTGTATTATAAGTTTGTATTTTGCATTGGTCGGATCAAAACTAGAATTTTCTAGAGTGGCGTGGAATTCCATCACCTTAACCGACTCTCTCAGATTGGAAAGTGTTCAATGCAACTTTGTGGCTGCTTGTTAAGATAAATTCTTTTTCAACAGTTTTTACAATGATTATGATAGAATTCAAAATATTTTAGGGCTTCAAACTTTATTTCTGTAAAGACTAAAGGGATGTAATTTTTGTTTTTAATATTTTTAATAATATAGTACATACACACATACACCCACACCCATTTATCCATCCGTGCATCCATACATTACACAAGTAACATACTTGTGATTGTGGAAACCACATGGAAGTGAGCAAGCATTTATGTCAGCTAGAAGAAAGAACCTAATGTGTTGTTTATTTCTGCAAATAAAGTATTTAAATTTGAGCTTATGTACTGACCAGAAGGTACTCAAGGGCCACTGATTGAAAATACCTGCTTTAGTGCATAGTTTCATGTTAAGGGTTTACATATATTTAAAAATTATCTATTAGCTTTCAAAATGTTGTACAAAGCATTGAGTAACACTATTAAAGTTATCAAACTGTTTTTAATCAAAATATTATATTAAACTAATACAAAAGAACATGTGATACATGCTTAGTTCATAATATACCATTTTATGTAACCCAAACCTATCTTTACTTATGCATTTAAGTAAATACAAATTACAAATAAATAACAAGTCAACACTTATATTCTGTATTTTTAATCCTCATATGGATATTTTTAATGTTTCCAACAAGCTCTAAAAAAAAATTTCTAGACATTTGTAATTAGGTAATTATATATGTGATAGTTAGATTTTATTTTGAATCATTGACTTAATTGTATGGTGTAATAATCATGGTTATGGGTTGAAAATGTATTGTTAAAAGTATTTTAAAAATATAAGAAATGATTATAAGTTTAATAATTTGGTTTGACACAGAAACATTTATCTTCAACATTGAATGTCAGCCTAGTAATCATCTAGTATAAATTACTCTTAACTCTTTGATTTATGATTTAACTGGGTAATGTGAGCCACCATCATTACTATTTAATTTCATCTAACAATACTTTTATGCACAAGTTTAGGCTAGCCCAGCTTGTTATTCTATTTGTGCTATGACGAGCACTTTTTGTCAAAATACTTCAAGGGGTTGAAAGTTAAGCGATTTATTACAAATTTCACTATTTGTGTCATAAAATATATCAAATATTAAGATAATACCATTTTTTACTACATTTACCACATTACTATGTTATTAAAAATTGTGGCAGTGTAAAATATGACGCCAAAAGTTTCCTTTTTGATGTGTTTTGTATGAACACAGTTCACATTGAAACTGTGGCTCTTGCCCGCATTCCCGCCGTTGGTGGCACTGCAAAGAGTTCTTCAGCTTGTATGTCTTGCCACATCTGCCACAGTGATATCCACCAATTTGTGGAGTGACTGTCATTGGATCAACTATGTCGGAGCAAATGCCTTTATCAGGACATTCAGCTTCTTCCTTAATCCAGAAAGACTTTTTTTTCTTTAGGGAACTCTTTTCAACCCACGCACCAAGTCTGCTTTCTAAGCCAATACTAATTTCTGGAAACAAAATAATAAATACAATTGTGTTATTTGTCCAGATATGTAATCAAGAACAATGAGTTGGTTTTAAAAATCAACATTTATATAACATATAAGGTGAACAATGAACATGTAATATATTTTTTATTAATTATCTTTCTGCCCAGTTTATATTTAATTTATTTTCACTTGATGTGTATTTATTAAACTAGTAACATAGGTACACCAGGGCCGAAAATGAGTCAGATTTTATATCGAAACACTAAACCACTTTCAAAAGAAATTTTGTCTCGGTAGTGAATCGGAGGAGGGGTTAGATCTTTCTCCCTAGCCCTCTTTCATTTAAACTAACAGAAAATATGGAAACCAATACCTTAATGTTGTAAATAATGACTGACTCATTTCCCCAACACTATCTCCTACATGACCAAACATCTCCCTTGCCCTATCTACTGCATGACCTGGCATCTCCCTTGCCCTATCTACTGCATGACCTAGCATTTGCCTTGCCCTATCCAATAACCAATCTTAACCAATAACTCTTTCAACTTAGCTCTAATATACAGACGAGCAGGTGGTTTAAAACTATAATTTTTACAGTAATTAGATTTCTTAGTTTAGAATGATAACCAAGTATTTGTACTAAAATAAATATTTTTTTCTATTTCTATTAATACTAAAACACTCTGGTATATGTACACCTTTACTACTATTATTCTGACAGTTACTTTTGTTTTTTGTTTGTTTTTGTATTAAAATTATAAATTTGTTAATCAATTGATTTTGTTTTTTCTTACAAGTCCTCTCTTTATTATAACAATTAATTATAATTTAGGCATACAACCCGAACGAGTAGTAAGACGCAGTGCTAAGAATTAAATAAAATCACTATAAATTAAAATCTTTAATAATTAAAATTATTTAATCTATACTGTAAGAAGCCTTATGAAAACCAAATACCCCTCGACAACAGGCCCTGGATCTGCCCTTGATTTTGTATCGATCTTATGTGAGAGCAATGAAGGTTTGTGGACCGTTGCCAGGGCAAGATAGTCTTGACCGAACTGTACTAGTAAATAACAAAATAATGTAATGAACAAATATTTGTTTAGTGTTAAAGTAAGCAAACGCTCTTGCTACCCCTGTGTGTGGAAGTTTTTAGTCATAGTGTGGCTCACAAGAAGGCATATATACAGTACAGTTCTAGAAAGGTCGTAGCTAGCTGAACATTTCTGGGGGTGGGGGGTTTGGGGTGGACAGAATCCCCAACTGCCAGAAAAAAAACATAAACAAAAAACATCTATAGAAACTATTTGGAGTGTTTTTTTAAATGATAAATTAGGGCATGGATTTTACCACTGTAAATGCCAGGTATATATTTTTCTATAGTTTAGAAATTCATACAGCACCCTCTCCCTTAAAGTATTAAGATTTGCATTTAGCACTTCTTAAGTTAAGTTATGTCTAGTCTGGGTGATTTTAGTGCTGATCTAGTATTTATCCATTAGAGCTGGAGGTTTAAAAATTAGTGCTTAAGGAAAAGGTAAGACCACCCCAACCTAAAGTGCCAAAATTGTATCTTATTCACTTTACTAAAATCCGTTTTTAACCGGGCCATTTATACAGTGGCGGATTTGAAATTGTTGCACCCCTAGTCACAGTTATAATATGCACCCCCCTCCACCAAAAAAATAGAATAATTTTAAAATAACTTTGGATATTCTATATAAGTTGTTAATAGACTTTAAAAAGAAAGAGAATATCCGAATCTGAAAACTTTAAAATAAAGACAAAGAAAAAAATTACCACCCATTGAAGTTTGTGTCTCACTTTGATGGTTGCAAACTCGTTGATCAAATTGACAAGGTGTTCAATCCCTTCCCTGATACAGTAGAACGAAGGTAAGATTTCAGCCTTTTAAGAGCCAAAACGAGCGTTCTGCTGAACAGTTTGTAAGTGCGGTAAACAGAAATATTCTAAGTGCAATGTCAACATTTGGAAACATAGACTATAACCGCTCTTTTCATAGAAATTTATTCATTTAGATTGATACATCGCTAAGCCCATAAGAATTTAAAAGTCCTGCAAAATGTACAAATTCACTTGGGAAGGATGATTCTAAATCAGTTTCATATAACGCCTGGAGTTTCACTGCGCATTCAGAAATAGCATCTGGAGAACTTTCCTGAAATTTGCTCAACACTATGAAGGTGTCTGACATTAATTTATAATATTCCTTCCTCCTCACTAATTCAGTGTGTAATTTATCAAGTATAGGGGAAAACCCTTCAACTTTAAATCTATTTCTACCAGTCAGAAGAACTTCAGTGTCCTTTTCTTCATTTACATAAAGTTTGTGTTCCTTGATCTTTTATAAGATCTTTTGTAATCCATATCAGTTTTCGCCATGAATTTTTTATGATAGTAGTCGAACATGCCATGAACAGAACCTATAAACTGCACAAGTGATTCAAATAATCCATGCACTATTGCAATGTCTAAGTTGACACTTTGCAATTTCACACTTACACTATTAAAGCTCTGGAGTATGTTCTTCCAAAGTGTTATCATGAATGCTGTCTCTAGTTTATTAAGTTGATTCATTAGATCTTATATCTGAGACCTCATTTTGTACCAGTGTTTTCTCGCAGCTACTATTGATCATATGTGTGAGAGCCTTGATTACACTCTCCCCATTTTCATTTAGAGATATACATGCCTCCTCTCTTGTGGACCAACGTGTTTTTGATAAATTTATTACTGTTTTGCTTACTGGTTCCATGAAAAAAAAAAGAGTAATTCCCAGCGTTGTGTAGAAATAAAGAAAAAGCTGTAAATGTTTTGCGCTATATTGAAAAATAAGCAAGCTTCCTGACAACAGCTTGCGGCACTAGTGCCGACTAAATTCAATGAATGTACTGCGCAGGGCACATAATGTGCTTCAGATTTTTTCTTTCATGCAGGTCTGTAACCCTGTGTATGCTCCCGACATATTGCTTGCATTGTCATAAGATTGGCCTCTACAGTCAGTAATGTCGATATAATTTGTATTCAAAACTTTCATTACTGCTTTAGCTAGATTTTCAGACTTATATCCTGGGTTTGGCAAAAACAAGAGGAAACGTCCAACAATCTCGCCATTTTCGTCTACATACCTTAATATGAAAGATAATTGATCGATATGTGGAATATCCACAGTAGAATCGTCTATGGTAGATAAATATTTGGCCGGTTTGATATCACTGATTACAATTTTTTTCACTCGCTCAAAAGGCAATTTGATTATTTCATCACAGATTGTTGAGGACAGATAGCTTGTATGCCCATGTCCCGGATTTCCATATAGTTCAATGTGTTCCATGAGAAAAAGGATCAAACTCGGCTATATCTTCAAAAGACATCATAAACTGACCATTATGAAATGAATTAAATTTTTCTTCATGCCCACATAGGGGAAGTCCAAGACTTGTTGCTTTTTCACTACTGAAAATACTCTTTTCAATAAATTGCGCCAGTGTTCTACTTGAACATATGACTCAAAATTATTTTTTTACGGTTCTAATAGATTTTCTCCTTATTAAAAGCGTAAACTCACAGTTTTTGTGTTCCTGCGAATTTTCAGGTTGAAATAACCCAAAAGAGTAAATTATTTATATATCTCAAATCGAATCAAAAAAGTCCCAAATTTAGGGATTCTTAAAAAAAAATATATATATATATACACACACAATCCATAAATTTGGAATTCCTGCACTGAAAATTATATATTCAATAATCCCTAAACATACACAAATACACATATATATATCATGCATGATAAATAAAAACACACACACACATATATATATATATATACACATACACACACATAAACTGATGAGGTGTGAGCAGACCTTCAAAATGTCAAAGCCAGTTCACTTCTACAATCACAATAATCTTCGCATCTTTGAAACCTTTTGAAGGAAGAACAAAACCTAATATATTGAACAGATTTGAAATATATCAACACATATTACATATTTAAAATTATAATTCCATTTGGAACAGTTATTAAAAAGTATTTTATTTAACACCAGCAAGAGATTAGATGAAATATAGTTATATTATAAGCATAGATAAATTCAAATATTTCAGTATAAAATAATAAAGTGGGTTTGGTTTTTTCCTCTAAGCCTTTCTCATTAGATTCACATAATGATTTGTTTTAGAATTTTAAAAAATCTTATGTTACAGAAACAAAATTCTTCTTATTATTAATTTCTTATGTTTCAAGCTTTTCTTTGACTTTGTTTAATTTTTAAAAAGTAGCCCTTTTACAATCCTATAGTTGAAGATAGAGTTAATATATAGGTCTTGGAGATTCACAGTCGTACATTAAAATTAGAATTAATCTTGCATCCAAACAAAGTACCACAGCTCTATCCTTTTATTAACGTTAAACAAGGGTTTATAATTTTTATAGTTTCTACATTTTACTGCAAGGTTTATTTAATTACCTCAATGAGGTATCGTGAGGAGGGTTATAAGAGAGAACTCACCCGTATTATCCTAGGGACGAGATATGAAAACCTCGAGTGAATGATCACCCCCAGTGCACCAGACAGAGATTCAGACCTGGACCTTTCCAACAAGGTAATCCAGTCCAGACAAATTGGACAAAATGATCACTGATGCAAGTGTTTCACATTATGATACATACCTCGGCCAAAGGAAGTATATAAAGAGAAATTAAACAGAGAGAAACTCTATACCTGTAGCAGATTCTTGGAACATTTCGAAACATGGGTGTAAATAATTTTAATAATTGTGGCAATAATTTGTTAACTATATCAAATCTTATGATAGTTTATGTTTGCAGTGTATGATAATGTTTCTGACAGGGAAAGTAAGCCACATTTCTCCATCACCCTTATTGACGTTTAAAAATATAAACTTTGAAACAATAGTACTTTAATGTGATTAGTTCACTCTAGAAAGTACTGCATATTTGCATTGTCTGGTTGCAATTAAAGAACTAAAAATAGGATACATTTGCACCGGGTGTTACGGTGCATGATTATACAGGTTAATACAAATAATGAGAACTAGAGGAGATTAGGATCAATGAATTTAAATGATACTGTATACTTCATAGAACAGATATTTGAACATATTGCACTTATATCTCAGTAAGTACTAAGTTAAAATAACAATAAAGTAATGAAGTGTGGCAGACTTGCTTAAGTATTAGCCACAATGGGGCGAGAAGCGCCAAAATAATAACACACGCCAAAACGCGGTGTTACTCATTTCACTATTTACATGTCAAGTTGGCCTTGCAGGCAGACCAAGTGTGTACCCCAGGCAAGTTCTAGTTTAGCTATACAAGAGAGCCCTCGATACTTAGATACCATCCTAATCAGTGTGCAAAAACAGTTACTCGGAAATATCTAGATCCACGGGCCAACCGAGGACGAGACGCGCCCCACTGGTTGAGCTCCCGCAGGGTGAGCAGCACCGCAAAAAAGCAAACAATGAACAAGTGACACTGCAGCCGAGCCTGAGGGGCAAGACGGCCCACTAGCAGTGTACTTGCAAAGTGAGAGTAGCAAAATAATAATAACACTATACCACGGGCCAATCATGAAAGGTACGAGCGGCCCACAGTTTAACCACCCAACAACAACATTGGGATAGGCCAGTGAACCTAATTAGGTACAAATCATCGGCCTCCATATAGCCTAAACTATCTCCTGCCTAGGCAAGCTATCCTAAATATACAACAATGGACACATCATGTGTGTCGCGGGATTCACCATCCCGGGCGCGAGAAGCGCGCTATACCGCAATTGTTGATTGCAGTCCGTTCTCCTGGCCCAGGAGACTCTACATTAAATATTATATAACTAGCCTAATTGTAATATAACAACAGTGTCTCACAATAGACACGGATAGTTTCCTATTATTATTCCCTACTAAATGATACTTCTATCTATCCTCGCAGGACGTAGACTAACCCTAACAATAACATATTAATCTGGAGTCTACTCGTCATATCTCATCTTCGTAGTTGTAAAGTCCTTCGACTTCCCCCGGTATAGAATATCCATTCCCCTAGGATAGTAAGACCACCGTCGACTAGATGATAGATTCTGACTAGAAGTGCGCGCTGATTCGGACTGCGTAGACGATGTTTAAGCGATCGTCTGCTGGCGCGTTCTGTCTTAGTTCCCAGCAGTCAGGCGAATATATAGTGGATAGGCCCGTACGAAGCGAAGGGGGAACCTCCCCACTCTTCTAGAAGGACGACCCACGCAGGCCAACGGTTTTCTTGGAGCGGTCAGTTGGTTGGTGCTTGTGGCCGAAAGCGGAGTTATTCCCAGCAGTGGTGATCGGTCACTTATCTTCTATGGTGTGTCATCGAATTGGGCATCAGGCTTACAGGACGAGTCGGCGAAATGGTATGTAAATAAAGAGATATATTATTAGCGAAGCATTTACATTAGTATGTTATGTTTAACTTTGATGATTTGCAGGAACTAGCCACACATACGTTCTCTTGCACTTTTTTAACGGGGCTAACCCAGGTTTGCCCGTTACACATTAATTAAACATAAAATTAATGAGTTAAAATGGCCACATCTCACCTTCACTAAGTGCGTCCTCACTTAATCACTCTTACTAAGGAATTGAACATCATACAATTTAAATATATATTATAGTAAAATAATAAAAGTGCAATTGAGTATATAAATTCTTCCCTTTACTCTTGAAGTTTAATTTGCCCATTGCTTATAAATCATTACCAATCATACCTATAGCAACTGGTTTTAATTTTTCCATTGCTTATAAATCATTACCAATCATTCCTATAGCGATTGGTTTTAAGTCAACCTCAGATTTCTTGGAGTATGTGCTCGCCAAATGACCAAATGATTATTGGTTCAAACCCAGACTGTGTCAACAGATTTTTCTTGAGAAATAAAAACCAGTAGCACAACTTCTGTTGGAGAGGAGGTAAATCTGTCGGTCCCATGTCGATTGTTGCATGTGGAATACCCCTGGGTATGTGAAAATACCTTAGCTGGCAATATTGCTAGCTCCTTTTGCTCTCATTCATAGAAATTTGCGTGTCCTGATATTATCATTCGGTTTATAAAGTGCACATTAAAGACCTCAAATAAACAAATAAAATATTGTTTCCAAGCAAGTATTATTACTATAATTTATACACTACTATCTTAAATGTGGGTGTTAATAACTGCCACTGTCCCGAGTATCCCCACAAAGATTCACCATCTTAAATAGTTAGTGAAGAATGGTTCTGTATAGCAAGCATACCAGGATAGCTTTGTGGTAGATAATTGGAATGCAAAGCCAATCCCAAGCTCGATTATCATGTTCAAGTTGTCAATTTTCAAATAAAGTGTATTTAAATATTATATAAGTACTTGTTCTAAAAGAACTTCAAATTTTAAAACAATAAAAAAGAAAAAAAAAACTAAACTATACCAAAATTATTGTGGATTATGGATTAATTTAGTTGCCCATATTTTCATAACTAACACAAAGGAAAGCAATTTCTATCTCAAAATATAAAAAGATGAAAAAGTTGGTATCATGATTTATTTATTGAATGGATTTTGCCATCCAGTTGTGTCTAACTAATTGCAATAATATTTAAAAAAAATTACAGTGTTTCTATACTGTCTTATTATACATTTCCAAGTCATTAAGCGATAATTAATTTTACAAACTTTTTTGGAAATATTATTTACAAACAATTAAATCGGTTCGGTATTTCTTTCCAACAATTTAGTTTAGTCAGTAACGAACTTAATATTGATTTAAATACGTAAGTATTGATTATAAGATGAAAATGTAGACTATAAACTTGGACTTGTCTACTTCCATTGGAATATGGTTGTTTGATAGTCTGCATGGTAACTAGATAAATACATATCACGCCCAGAAATTAAGGTCTAATGAAGTACAAAAAAAAACAGCTTGTAGGGTTAACATTTTTTAAAAGTTTTATTACATGCTAAAAATACATTCACAGATACTTCATTTTTCAACATAGTCCCCAGTGACTTTAAAACTTTTTGATATCTTGGCACCAAATTTTTTTTATACCGACAGTATTTCAAAAACGTCTGCTGCCAGTGATTTAAGCCATTGATTCACACCGTTCTTCAATTCCTTGTCTTCTGCAAAACTCTGAGAGGGCATAAAGTGGTTCATGTGCAGAAACAAGTAATAGGCATGTGGAGCGATGTCTGGGCTGTAAGGTGGGTGGTCCAGCAGTTCCCACCCAAATTACTAAATTTGCTGAACAATTTGGGTCACCGTGTGGACTGGACATTGTCGTGCAAAAGAATAATGCTCAGTGTCATCATTATACGTCTTTTGTTCTGTATTACGCATATGAGCCTTTTTTAAGGTTTCACAATATCCTGGAGCATTTTTGGTTGTTACTCATCCAAGAAGCTCGACAAGTAAGACACCCTTTTTATCCCAAAAACTGTGCCCATGTTTTTTTTGAGGCAGTGTTTATGTTTGAACGTTTTTGCCTTAAGAGATATTAAAAGGCGTCACTGCACCGATTGTTGTTTTATCTCAACATGCATGTACCAAATCTAAGTCTCCTCATCAGTCAAGATATGAGAAAATAGTTCAGTATCTTCTTCTTCTTTAAAATGCTGCTGCAAAAACATTTGAGCTGACTCCTTGTGTTTATATTTGTGTGCTTCAGTAAGCATTTGGAGGAGCCATATGGCACACGGTTTCTTACATCTTAGCTTTCCTATCACCATTTCATGATGAGTGACTATGAAACCTCTTTAAGTTCAAAAGAAAGTTCAATAATATTGAAACGACGATTCTCACTCGCTCCACCAAACTGTCAATCACCACACATGGTCAGCCACTGAGCTCTTCATCATGCACATTGGTGCAACCTTCTTTAAAGTAAAGTGGGCAACATTTAACTGCTTAGCCACTCTATTCTACTGTGCATGAGTGGCCCTGCTTACATTTCTTATTTGTAGGTAAGATATCAACAAATCTTAATTTGTGGATGCGCCTCATGTGTGTGTGTGTGTGTGTGTGTATGTGTGTATACACACATACACTTACAAATTGAATAGCTTATATTAATATATATTTGTTTTAATTATACCGACTTATTAAAATGAAATATATAAATTATTGTATTGTATTTTTATGGTGTTATATTTCCCATACATAGGATTTCTAAATTGTTAGTTTATTTTTTTTTTATTTTTTTTACTTTGAGTGGTGCTAAAATAAAGTATATAATAAAGTCATTAAGTAGGTTTAAGCTGTGACATAAAAAGAGTCTTAAAACCATGATTTTTGGGGACATTGCTCATTACAGCGCAAGACAACAGAGCATCTTTACTTTATTTCCAATTCAATACAAGTTATCTAGTTTCTCTAGAGTGGTGTAAACTTGCAGTTATTAACTGCTACCATACTATGCATTCATTATGTTTTTGTATTTTATTGGAATTTTCCTTTTGATTAGAAAAATATACTTTTACTGGAGGGATACAACTAGGTTCCTGTGACATTAAATATTTTTTTTAGATTATTTAAAAAAAACACTAAGATTATATCTTCATCACAGTGAAAATGATTTAAAATAATTAGCAATAGATACAAAACAACTCATAAACATATAGTTATATAAATACATTTATATATTTTTTGTGTGAATATGTTGTTTTGGAGATCCACACTTTTAGACGGCCTTGTGTGACCACAAACTTTTCAGTCCAACAATTGACTACACAGCTCATTTTCCAAATATTCTAAACATTATTCTCTATTATTTATGCAAAACCTCCCTCACTGCAAGTCATGTAATGGATGAGTTGTTTGCAAATAACGTGGTAGCACAGAGAATTACACAGATACAATAATTGAGTATGGTTAGTGACAAGGAAATAAATGAAAATCAAAGGTGATAAATTCTGGTTGTGAAAAAAGATATATAAAGTACATTCTACCAGACTAAACAAGATAAACTAGGGGGGCACACTGGCACCAAGATACCATAAAGTTAAACAACTTTGCTATAATTCATATTGGCCTGCATCACCAATATTTAATACTTTCTCATCCAGATGTTACTTGTCTGCAGGGATGACAGGGCAATGCGTCAAATGTGTTTTATATGTCATGTGGTGGGTGTGTCATTTGTGTTCATAACTCTCATACTATCAACAGGATTGTTGATTAAAACTAGAAAATTATGAAAAGCATAAGCGTGGATAAGATTGTAGATGGAGCCCTGACTTGCCTGATGTTTATCTGGTTAAAAGTGTAAGAGGATGTGAATGTATACATTAAGGACAATTCTATGTCACTAATGTGACACTTTATATAAATCAGACCATTTTAAACTCGCCTGCTGTGTTAAGGTCCGGAAGTTAGTATCTAAGGAAAAAAATACTTATTTCTAGGCTCCTACAACCAATCATGGCTGTCCTCTGAGTGTAGCCACGCATGTAACAGCGTGCAGCGGGCAATTCAAGAACCAGAAACTCTGTGACTGCAGTCGATCCCTGTTGTCACCGGACAGCTTGGAAACCCTCCTTCCCCTCCGCCTTGGCCAACTTCCAGAGTTGTCCCCTTCTTCTATTAGTGCTGGAACGCTCATGTAGGGATTTAAGCCCCTCATAGAAGGTCAGGCACCTAGCCTTATAAATCACCCTAAAAGGGCTTTCAACATAAGTTGCCCATAAAGTACCCACCTCATGGAGGTGGCCTGACCAGCTTTCCCGGAAGATACTAGCTACTAACCACTTAATTTGTGGCGAGTAGGGGGTTGTCCTCTCCCCACCCACTTCCACAAAGAAGAACTTGAAAGAGATTTAGCTGCTCATCGAGTAAGCTCTTTGGACATTGCCCCGGGGCCCCAATGGAGAATAATTCTGCCAGGATTAACAGATGAGGTACATCCCACAGGCAGGGGCAGGTAGCCTCTTGTTCAGTCCGATTTAGGACAGTCACCACGAGGTCGTGAATTTATCTCAAATCCATTAGCTTCCAACCCCGACCCTGCACTACTGTCTGTGAATGTGTACAATTAAAGGTGTGAGAGGATATATGTGGATAAGTGGGTGTTAATATAATTCTGACGTAGCCTCTTAGAACTGCAATGCTGTGTTAGAATTAAGTTGCACTTCCAGACGTTCCCTAGCACCCTGTAAGGTAGGTAAGGGTGTCAGTTAGGGCCTTATTGGGGGGCAAGAGAGTTACAATGTCCAACCAGCCATCAAAGACAGAACCCAAGATAAAATAAATTCCCATGCACTGCCCACACAGTAGAGCTGTTGAGGATGGTGTCATGATATGAATGTCACCATTACATTATTGTCTGAAACAAATTGCCTTCTTGGAGCTACCTGTCGAGGTGGGGGAGGTTTTACTTCCTCCAGAGAACATTGGGATGGCTGTATTGGACAAGGGCTTATAGCCACAGTACAGTAATAAATAATAGCATGTGCCAAACACAGCCATCTCAGCAGAGAGTCGAGGAATTGAGTATTATAGGGAGTCTATTAAAAAGATAGTGGATGAGATAGATAACGCCACTAGATAAGATAGATGCCTGCATGAGCAGTGTATATGAACTATGCTTGTAATAATTCTATAAAGCGTCGATCAAATATCTTAATGACTAGTATTAGTTGAATGATAGATATTCAGTGGATCTTGCTGCATGATACTTTGACAATAAATGTCGATGATAGTGGTGCTTGTGTTTTGACGAATAATTGCATCTCCCACAGTAAAAGTGCGCCACTTTTCCACACTCTATTCTCTGATGTCTGGTGAGGCTTTTGGGTTGATAGTATGCACGCCCACATGCCTGGCATACATGAGTAGGTGGACCTCTGGCTCTGGGAGAAGCCAAAAACAGGAGTTTGTTTTCTTGAAGTGGCCGAGGAACATCGTCAAATTCTTCAAAAATATTATCTGAAACACAAAAAAAGAATATCAGCATTTAAAACAAAAGTGGAAATAGCTATATAAGGTGATATAAAATAAAAATAATTAATCAATCACAACTTATTTTCAATAAATTCCTAATTTGCATTATAGTCACAAATTGGAATCACATAATGAATTATGATTGCTAATTTTAATTAACTCAAAGTAAGATAAAAGGGCCTCTTATTACATAGAAGCCCTAATATGATATTATGTGCTGATACCAGTAATGTTTTGTGAATAAATTTAAATATTACCTTTCTTTGGTATTTGCACCCTTCAATTATCCTTCAATGTAGCAAACTTACCATAGTATAGCTCTTAATAAGTTAGTAGTGTAATCTTTCAGTATAGAATGCTACTTTTCAGGGTAAAAGGAGTGTGTGTACATATTGGAATATTTTATTCAAATGTGAGATTAATCAAAGTTGATCTGAGAATCAATGTCAGAGATAGTTTAATGGAAGACTCAGTTGTGATATAGAGAGACTGTGTTGAATGTGAATTCTCCTGGAGTCAGTAAGCCAAAGTCCCATCTATATTCCATTCACGATAGGTTTTTACCTGGATGACAGTTCGAAAATTATATGTTTAGGTTTTGGGTTGCCAACACTTGTAAAAGATCACAGTTTTGTTATAAAGGTAAAGATCTTTAATTACCTGTTATATATTACATTTAAAATAAGGTAAGCTTAAGTTTTCTCATACTATTTCAGTTTTTTAAATAATTTCTTTTCATCCAACTCGAAACAATATTTTAAACATAATTAAAAGTACTTATTTTTCGTTTTGGAACGTTACTGATTTTGTGTGATATAGTGCATACATCAATACCTTTTAATACAGGCATCATATTTACTTGTAAAAGAGAAAATTGTTGTCTTTTTTTACATACAATACATGATTTTATGATTATTTTTTCTTATTTTGAAATATTTAACTGAATGAAGTATTTTCATCAACTGCGTGTCCACATCATTGTAAAAAAACTTGTTTACCGTTATATTCAATCATATGGTTTAAATTCGTCAGTCGCCATTTTGAGGCTATGTTCGTTATAAGTTTTTGTGAAAGTGGTGTGAATATTTTTTTAAGTGGAATAAAACGATAAATAAACTTTGTGTCCAACCTAAAATAAATATATAAATAATATTGGCCTAAATCATTGTGGTTAACTATCACATTAATATATTACCATCTGTTTTCATTACAGTCATTCAAAGTGATAAATGTCAGCTGTTGGCGTAGTGATATATTAGGGATTACTTCTAGAAACATTTCGAGCTGTCATCCAGGTAAACTTAGCTCATGAATGCCTTATAGTTGCATTACTAGAGATTACTTGGCATTGTTCGAGAGTTACAGCGAGGGTCTGGATATTCAATGGTGATGCCAGGGTGAGGTATTCTAAGGGTTGAATCACAATAATGTTGAGGTTTTAGGGGATTTTATGAGGTAATCTCTAACTGCATTTAGAGTTGATGTGATGGAAAAGTTGTGGCATGGGAGCCCCACTAAAAGTGTCTTAAATACTTTGCCATTAGTGCTAATCTTTGGGCCAGTTTCATAGTCAAATTTAGTACGCCTCAAGTGCGGCGCTACACTAAGTTCATGACGACACCTACCTAGACCAGAATGGAATGGGCCAGTTTCCTATGCGAGAACGGCCCATTCCATTCTGGTTTAGGTAGGTGTCGTCATGTACTTAGTGTAGCGCCGCACTTGAGGCGTACTAAATTTGACTATGAAACTGGCCCTTTATGTCCACTTCTTGACCCTTTATGTTGCCCATGTAATTTGTGTGCTTGTGGATAGGTTTGTTGGAAAAGGTATTAGATAGCTAAGCCATGTACTGTAATTATAAGGTGTGTTAACCCTCAAGCTGGTGTGCGCTCGAGTATAAAGTACCACAATCTCATATTTGTTATTTTGGTAACACTGTCAAGTGCCTAACATAAGGCCCGAGGCAGTGTGACCTTGACTGTCTGCTGGTGTAATTGTAATTAAATTTATTTAATCAACCACCTGTAAATTTAAGTTATTTGTAACAAACTCATTGTTGAGGCATGACATACCCACTGTGCCTGCCCAAGTAACAAAAGCTTCATTTTATCAAATTCATTTTTGAACAACTTATTTCATCCTTAGTGTATCAGTGTCAATGATTGCAAATCTTTTGTTTGTTCCCCAGTTGATCAAGGGTCCTTGGTTTTATTCCTGCTGGAGCTATAAAGTTAATGTTGGTTACATTACAGACTGAGTTCTGAGTGTCTTTTATTTCTTAGTAATAAGCTATTTTTTAAGTCTTGTGCTAATATAAAAAATTGATCTTAGAAACGGATTATGCCCATAGTAATAATAAAACTAAAATCACGATAACTCAAAATAAAAAAGGCAGACTTAATTTCGGATAGCCAAAATTTTGGATTATTTGTAAATTTGAGTTGTGTTAGTAAAAATAATCATCCATTCAAAAACGCTTTTTATAATGATAAAATTTATTGAAAATGTATACAATATGGAATACGTAAATCAGGGTTAAAAATTAATTAATCTTGTTTTTCAAATTACTGTATTGATGATTTTTGTTTGTTTGTCACAAAGCAGATGTTGGGAAAGGCTTAGTGACACCAACGAACAACATTATCAACAACTCCATCAAATCTCCAAGAACGTAACCAGAATCATCGCAGAGAATGTGGACTCTGACAGTTCTCTACTCAATATTCTATCAGAAGCAAGCGCCATGAACCTACGTTCGAGAAAACCGTATCAGCCCCCGGCAGCCCGGAGTCAAGCAGCCCCGCAACAACAAGCACTCAGATGTAATCAGAATCCCCAGACCACCGGACTCCATTTCAAGATCCTTCATTCATTGCCCTAGGAGAAGCAGCGACTACACCATCTAGAGTTCAAACCCACAGTCCAGTAGTCAGCCCAATCAAGACAGTACACTTCCGGAAAGACGACAGAGAATATAACATGCCCAGAGAAGACCAACAGTTACTCCTAGTCACTATTCAAGAGCTGACACAGACAGTTAGTTCAAACCAGGATCGGTTCAGGCAGTTCGAGGCTCGACTCGATCAACTATCACGAAGAAATACAGAGGAAACGGGCGTAGAGGTGGATCCCCAGCGAGGAGGATGGCAAGCACCCAGGCCGGCAGCACTCATCCCTACACGGGAGGCCTGCACATTGCTTTGACCACCAGAGACTTCCCTCCTGGACGCAGAAGAAACAGCCAGGTATGTCTGTTGCTGAAGGCAAAGACACAGACATTACCTCCAGGTCAAGACAGGCATCAGGCAAACTTCCTTCTAGCGAGGGAGTCGACCTAACCAGACCTACCAGTCCAAGTACAAAAGAGTATCATCCACAGAATCAATACCATCTACATCGCACAAACCAAAGGTTGGCCTACAGCAATAGCAACATCCGGCAGGGACGCGACCGCAGCCATCTATCCTCCAGGGTTTATTCCCCCGGTTCCAGCTCCAGCTCCGGTGTGTATCCCACTGCCGCTTCGAGGAGGTGGAACCGGGTTCTACAACACATCACGACGCCGAGGGAGAAGGCGAAAATAGGTCTTTGCATCGCCAGAAGCAATAACAGGTTCCTCATGGTGCATATGCTCCGGACTCCTCACTTATTCTATTGATTGTATCTATGTAATTTGCCTGATTGTATCTGTCTCTTATAAATAACGCTGCCGGTCTCCTATCTCAACGCTGACTGCCTCCAGCCTTCCACTGATTTTCTGCTCAGACGCTCTGAGTAAAGAGTATAAAAGTGGGAAACTGAAGGAAGGATCAGTCGGTTGCGGGGAGAGAAACCAACGTATCTTGACTAAAAAAAGGTATCTTTGCCTAACCCACGTTTCTGAGAAATCAGGTTTTACTGCAATTACCCACAATGAATGATGCCTTTCGCAGAATTTGTTAAAATAATGCAGGAATTTTTAGATAGGGACCGAGAGTGACTCTAGTTTCTAATTATTATTTTTTAAATACCCTTATTCTCTATAAATTAGGTTTAAATTAATATATGTGTATTTCCGTTGTATCTGTCAAAATATCAATTAGCAAAATACAATGCTAAAATATTTTTTTTAATATTAGGAATTATATCTTTATACACGTAACAAATTATGACATTTCTATTTCCTAAGGTAATTATTTTGATTATATTTATTAGGACTTTTTTAATTCACTCTAATTAAAACAAAACAAACAAAACAAATTATCTGATTCATAAAAGTATCAATGGTGAAAAAAACTGACTGGGGAGTAAAGTACCTGCGCACATACTCATGTTAATTATACCAGCGCACCCATTCGAGGGTTAATAGGGCTCCCCTTGGTTTGTTGGGAAATTAGGTTGATACTAATAGTGAATAATACTTGGTTACCTCACTTTGGATTAGTATTTACTGACACTCGGTATGTTTTAAAAGCTTTTCTTATTGAAGATGGCAAGTGTTGGTTTCCAATTTTTATGGTTTGGCGTCGTTGTCAGATCCATAAATCACAACACTCCAAACACATTACTTTAGGAACCTTTTACTGATTTCCAAATTTATGCTAAGCACTGTTAGTAATATCATATTTTTATGAAAATCTTTCTTTCCCTGCACTATTCTAATTATAATATATTTCTTGCTTCTGTTGGCTTCAGTAATTTTACTTCCTAGTTACCACAAATCCATTACTTTATGTAACCTTACTTCTTCTAGTTCTGATTGATTGACTGATTTCTCCTTCATTGCACATTACGACTTTAGTTTTCTTTCTGTTAATCTCATAATATCCAATTTTCAGTAGTTCATCCATTCATTTCAATAGTTATTGAAGATACCCTTAACTTTCAGCACAAACATCAATGTCATCAGAAAAACAAAGCGTGTTGACTGATGGCTTCTCTAGCTCCTTTGTTCTTTCTTAGTTCATAATGATCCTCTCCAAATATCGCTTCTAGCTTATAGTCCAATATATTTACATTATTCTTGTAAGCACCTTTGATGCATCTGTTATGTGTCTTGGTGTCCTATATTCTTCACATTTAAATACGCTAAGTTTATTTGATAGTAAAATGACAAATGTTCCTTTGAAAATCCCCAAGGACTTAAATGTTGAATATCTAATGATGCAACTATCAATAAAGCATTGTGATACTGGAGTTAATCTACAGATCTCGGAGATTCACAGTCGTACATTAAAACTGAACTTACTCTTGCATCCAAAGAAAGTACCACAGCTCCATCTTTGTATTAACCTTAATCAATGGCTTATGATTGTTTTAGTTCTTACATCTTATTACAAAGTTAATTTAATCACCTCTATGAGGTATCGTGTGGAGGGTTGTTTGATGGAACTCACCCGTATTATCCTAGAGACGAGATATGAACATCTCGAGTGAATGATCACTCCCAATGCACAAGACAGAGATTCAGACCTGGACCTTTCCAACAAGGTAATCCAGTCCATCTCAGGCCAGACAACTTGGACAACGTGGTCACTGATGCAAGTGTGTCATATTATGATACATACCTTGGCCAAAGGAAGTATAGAAATAGGGGTAGAAGAGCGGCTTTTTGTAACATTTCGGAACATGAATGTTAATAATATATTTAGTAATTTTGTCAATAATTTGTTAACTATATCAAATCTTTTGATAGTTTATATTTGCAGTGTATGATAATGTTTCTGACAGGGAAGGTAAGCCACATTTCTCCATCACCCTTATTGATGTTTAAAAATATAACTTTAAAACAACAGTAATTTAAAGTGACGATTTCCCTGAAGAAAGTAGTGCATATTTGCATTGTCTGGCTGTGATTAAAGAACTAAAAATTTGGTACATCAATTAGAAACAAAACTATCGGCAAAAATATCCACATGCCACTTTCACGTGGCAAAGAAAAGAGTTACTGGAAATGAGAGGTAAAGGTAAGAGGATACTCATTTCCCCTGTTCTTGTGATGGATACGTGATGGAGCTCGGACACAGAAGATACTTATCCTTTAACAGCCTTACAATACCTCTCTCTCCTCTCACAACATCTAGAGTATGTTGTTGAACTAATACAATTACCCGCCTCGGTGGCGTAGTTGGCTAACGCGCTTGTCGTGTTGAGCTCGACTGCTGAGGATGGGGAGATCGAGGTTCGAATATCGGTCGGGTGAACTGGGGGTGGTTTTTCCTAAATGGTTTTCCACTCTCCCTCCACGCAAATGCGGGTTCATTTCCTCTAATTCAACCTTCCCAATTCCTAATCCATTAGAGTAATTAGTACTTAAAGCATATAACCCAAACGGGTAGTAAGACACTGTGCTAAATATATATATATATATATATATNCATTTATTTGGCCAACAGCCAATTGTATTAGCTATATATATATATATATATATAGCTAATACAATTGGCTGTTGGCCAAATAAATGTGTTCCAAAACAAATTACTTCACACAAATGTGTACAGAACAGATGAGAGTCTCGCAACAGAAAACTTTGGTTTCTGCTGTAGTTGCCATCAAAACCACTTATGTGAGACAAACTATATTTGTAAGGCATGATTTTTTTCACCCATTCGGGCTATACCCTTATGTACTAATTATGCCAATGGTTTTTAGGAATGCGTAAGTCTATATTTATAGCAAATGTACCTAAATTTAAGTGGAAGGGAAGTGAAAAACCATTTGGGAAAAACCACACTTAGTATACCCAACCAATATTCAAACCTCAATCTCCCTGGCTTTAGCAGTCTAGTTTAATGGGAGAGTAGTGCGATAGACCATACTGCTACCAAAGTGGGTAATTTTATTTTAATATTTCTAAATTTTGAAAGGATCATACACATGATCTGTCCCAGAATTCTACCATCTTCCTAACACACAGATTATTTATTTTCATCTACTACGATAATTGAATAACTTAAATAACTGTAGTTTACCAACAGTTAAGAGAAAAATAAAATAGAAGGAGATTGTGTATACAATAAAAGTATTGGTAACAAATTACAGTAAAAAGTTTTCTTGCAATAAATTGTATTCCCTGGAAAATAATGGAAATGTTTATTAAAGTTTACACCAAATGTTTTATCAATTTCAATACATTATGCATTTTGGCACAAACAAAAATACTTATTTGAAATGTTTATTGGTTCTTTTACAAACATAGTTACTTTATATCAATAGTACATTTTCCTGTTGTTTTGTCACACCTGGGCACATCCATGGGCCATTAGAATACACACCCACAAGTTCCAATCCAACAATATTTTTATTTATTTTCTCTCAAACATATTAAATTTCAGACATTAGAATTTTTATTTACCATGTTGGATAATAAATTCTGAAGTATGTTTGTATTTTTTAGTACAATTTAATGCAATATCTGACCAAACAACACAAAACACTAAGCTGTTTAATGTGGTTTTATTTTATTCAATCATCTTACAATTTTATTTGAATAAAATATTGATCAAATCACACTATAGTATAAGCGTGCACAGGCTGATGCTGATGGGGTTCCAGTTGTAAGATGATGAGGCAGGATCAAACCACTCACTCTCCGACAACCTGAGAATATGTTCTTTTTATTTTAACAATTACAATAACTTAAAAACACGAATGAATCAAGGTTACATTTTACAAGATTGTTCTTTGAAAAACAAACATTTTGAATTACAATGCCATACATCGGCCGGCCTATAAACAGAATATTAAACCTACATTAACCACTACTACTACTACTACTAATACTAGAAACAGAAAACATTTCCTCTCATGACCAAGCGCTGCAATCCCTAGTACAGTCAGTACCAAATGGCAAATGGAACATTAGTCCTTCACTGTGAATAGTTGGTTCAGCACGCTTGTTTGAAGCTATTTTAAGAAATACTTTATGTACCTTGTTGATTAGGTATCCATAATGTTTGTCAAAAGAGGTAAAAAATAAAGTAAAAACATTATACACAAATCTACTGCGAGTCCTGAGCTATCGAACTTACGGGTAAGCGTAAGCTGACCAGAGCCAGAATGTCGAGATAACGACTGATGACATGTATCATCGGTCTCCCCCTTCATTCTTCAATAAGTTAACATTATTTCTATATGCAATGTTTATTGTGTCGAGTAGTACCTTTGGGATATTCATTGGCGCGGTTTCTAATAAAAATTAGGTATTGCGTTCTTTTGACACTACAACTTTCCATTTTTTTTTATTGGGGGTCCCGTGGCACCCACACTGTGCACGCCTATGCTATATAGCAATGATTCTATAAATATGTTGAAAACCTATTTTGTCTGCATTTTATACAGTGTCTCTAAATGTAATATTGTATACACCTTCTAATAACTAGGAAATTTGTCTTTTGTAAAGAATCTCAATATCAGAATTTTTGTGTGCTTTGTGTGTATGTCTTTTGAGGTCACTCTGCCTGTGTGACTTGTATTGACATGAAGCACATCTGAAACGTGGTTCTTTCCCACATTCATGACGCATGTGGCTTACCAGTGAATATTCCCATTTATAAACTTTGCCACATTTAATACACGGAAAACCAGGAATTTCACCAAATGATCTATTGGAACCATAAAAACTGCTCTCTTCAATAAATGAATTATAAGTAATCTTCTGAGGTGACTTGTCCATTTCCCAGTGTTCTCCATTGTTTGAGTAGCTCTCAGATGTAATTACATCTGCAAACAAATTAATTAGGAAAAATTAATTAAATAGTTATATTTGACTTTTTAAATTCTAAATGCTTTTTACTTTTAAATATTTTGAGTAAATAAAATATTCAAAGAGCACAAAAAATTAATTCTAAAATTTCCTAGACCTCCATTTAAAATTGTATCTGCTTATAGCTAAGTCACTATGGGTCTTATAAAAATATACTTTGTATAAAAGTTTTTTTTATTTTCAATAGTCGTACAGTTTTTCAATGATAAGTTATTTTATATTTTGAATGATTGTGTAGCTATGATCAAGATTTGAGAGAGACACTTTTGTAAAGTATCCTAAATACTAAGTTATTTCCCTGGAAAAATATACACACCATTTTGTTTTTAATGTTAAACAGTGTCTGGATACAAATTTTTAATCAACATTGTTGGAGCCAATTTCAAGTAAATCAATTTTTTATCCTATCATCCTTAGTAAAACTACCCTTAATTTTAAGGATGGACATCTAATTATGAGAAACCTTATTTAAATCCTAGTTACCAAGTTTCAGCCTTACTTGGTAAACAGTTTAGGCTTTGGCCAAGATAGAGACAGGGGGCATTACAAAAAACAAATCTTTGGTTTCACAGAGTCATGAAATGTTGATTGATATCCATAAAAATCTCGAATTTGATTTTTTTGAGTCACAATATTTCTCTCTTCGAGGGTTCGAGAGAAAGGAAAAATATGTAGTAGATGGCAATGCCCAAAATGAAACTATTCTTAAAGGATGGACAAATTTTTCTTGTAGCTGAGCTTACTTTATAATAGACCCTCTTGGCACGTGAATGTAGCGCGAGTTAGACAACTGTCGAGACACAGCAGAGTATTATAGACCCTTGGCCCCTTCTGTCAAACATCGCGGAGTATTAAGAACCTCCGGTCTGTCTGGTAAGAAAGGGCAGGCTCAAGGTATCATGGTTCGACAGTCCAACTGTGCACTATAGTTTGTAGAGCTGAGCTGTGAACTATTAAACAGTAATCATTTCAACAAGGTCGTTTTGTATTTTTCATAATTGTATCTGATGAAATTCTTTAACATATTAAATTTTACTCAACCCCACTTTTCTGTCTGACTTGTTCTTTCTGAATGGTTTAGTAGTGGTGTGAAACTTATTTCCTAACTTAACTTAAGATGTTGTACTTAGCCATGGGTTATTAACCTTGGAGTTTTAAGTTACAGGAACTGTGTGAGTTGACCAGGGTTCACAACGCAGAAATGTCACCGTAAGCGTGACATGCCATATTAAGTTCAGAATGAGTGGTCAAGTCCACTTATCTAGGTCTTCTAAGTGGACTGTTGTTATGAATATCTTTAATGGTGGGAGTAAAGAAGCTTATTCGTGCGGACCGGTTAGAAAAAAGCATGCTGGGCAATACGGAGGTGCAACACAAGGGGAAATCCATTTCAATCTAACACTTCTAGTTGTAGCCTGTGTACATTTTTATACGTATTTGTTTGATTGAAACTATGAAACTGTTTAAATTCTGTGTTTTGTCATGATGTTGAATTAAGATAAACTGAAAAATATTATATTTCAATGTGTATTTTTTATTACACATTAAATGATGTATTCTATAAAGTCTTGGGTCTCTTACAGGGGATAACTAAATGGGCCCTAGATTCGTCAATGCCCAGGGCCCCCAAATATCTTATTGGGTATACAATGAAGTAAATTAGAATTTTTTAAAAAAAGTTTAACAACACCTATACTTATATGTTTAATGTAAATGATATATCAACAGTTTATTATGATGTCAATATTTTAGTGTGAGCTTGGTCTAATTTTTATTTTAGAATACTAATTTTAAAAACATTAGAATTTCTTAATTTTTCTTATCACTACCTAACTATAATTCTTAATATGTTAGCTATCTTAAAGTTTAAGCCTTTCATTGTATAAATATAAGATACATTACTCCCTTTCAAATAAACTGAGTTTTTTTTCGAGTTTTTAAGTCAAAACTTGGCATTGTGAGCATTGATGTTTTGTTTATATATTTGGTGTATTCCAGTTTGGCTAAGCATCAATAAACTCTGATCTATAACTTTTAGATGCTGTTTTTAACATTGTTCAAAACTAAAACATTTGTTTTTTATGTTATTGGATTAAGGAGTATTTTGTCTAATATAACATATCAGGACCATAACAAATTAAAATTAACATGAGGAACTTACCAAAGTCAGCATCAAACAAGATCTATTCTCACATGATAGGCAGGTCCATTTATTGAAAGGTTGTGTGAAGAAACCCTCTTTTTAGTAAAAAAGCACACCAATACCTCATGGTTTAATTGCATTTGGTCACAGTACATAGGTCAGAGTTCAATTCTGATTTCTACAAGTAATGTATCACTATGATGTTCTTTTCTTCTTTCCATGATAATGCAGGTGTGATTCTCTAAACCAGCATTCCGAAACGACATGCTGCGACACATTGGTGTGCAGCAGTGAAGAATTAGGTCTTCCATGCGGCCACAGCCCAGAACACCATTCACTTTTTTACTTATTTATACTTACTGATATTTCAAATGACCAAATCAAAATATTTCGCACAAAGTTAGAGTTATGGTTTACCCAAATTACTCATAATCATAATCATCATCATCATCAACTGTTCCCAACCAGTGGCCGGGTCAGTAAAGTGACTCATCTTATCCAAATTACTAATGGTTTAAATTATATTTTTTCAAATATCATAGAAGTGTGCACAGAAAAAGAACTTCAACTTTTATTCTTAGAACAACTGAAGTTCAACCTTTATCTTGGAACAATTGAAGTTACTTCAGGAAAAAATTAGTCCAAACGTTCCTAACTCTGATTTACTGTACAACCATTGGACTGGGTGTGTAATCCATTGTCTGCTGCACATACTAATAATAAAACAGTCTACTGCAACATTTTTAGGCATGTGAGCTTAAAAAACTACCAACTAAGAGTAAAAGCAGGTCGTGGAATGCATTTTTTTATATAGTATCTTAACAGTAAACCTGCATATTCTAATTTTGGTTTAATATTACAATATTAACATGTATGTATGGCCTACACAAAAGAAAATGGATTTTTAAAAAGAGGACTGTGGCTATAGTACATAAAATATACTACCGCTATTGAAGGAGTGTGCCAACTGGTTCTAACGTACAAGAAATACACATTTTTCATTGTAAATATCATGTGCTGTGATAATAATTTTATTGTTAAATTATATATTTATTTAAAATTGAATTTGTATGTATTTTTTATAATTTTACTAGAAAAGGCTCATAGGATTACAGGCTTAGTCCTATTTATCCCCCCTAACTATGTTATAAGCTTGCAATCTAGTAGAATAAAAAGTCTAAACAATTACCATTTAGTTTAACTTGTTAGTATGCTTGTTAAGGCTAATTATTCAATGTAAGCAGTTAAGTTTCATATTGTCTTTAATCAATAAATACTAGCCTTTTTTTTACACCAACTTTTCCTTATTTATTCAGGGAGTGTTCAAGAGAATACCTTGCCAATGTTAAATTGGATTTATTTAAGTATGTCTTTGTATGTAGTCCTACTGGAGTTATAGATAAGTAGGCTAGATAGTACAATTTTTATTAGATACTTTAGTCCTTTTTGAATATTTTTAATACAAGATTTTGAAAAAGAATTACATATTTTAATATTCAATTCTATTTTTTTATGTAGGGGTTACATTTTTAACTTTATTTTTATACATAACATTGCATTTTTAATAAACCAGTTATTTAAAATCCAAATACTCTGGTTAAAGTGTGTATTTGTATCAATATAATATGTGGTAAAAATTCGACTTTTCTATCTCTATTAACTTCTGAGAAAAATATAACTTACCCCTATTTAAAAAAAATTGGGAGGGAAATTAGCAATAAAGTTTAATTAGCATTTATTTTAAGTATCTTTATTTAGTTTTTGTTATTTTAGTGACTCTAACTTACTGTACAGTTGTTTAAATGTTGCCCAGCCCCATAAAATAGGTTATCCTCATTAGTTTATTATTCCAGCCTTCTCATGTATTCTAAATTCTTGAGAAGCATAACAATTTTGAATACAAGTGAACATTTGTCAAGCAAGTCCACTATTTAAACATGCACATCTTTCAGATCTGATTGAGTATGTGTGTAGATATTTTTAAAAGGACAGCCAAACACAAATTTCAATTACTTATTTACACAGAGGAGATCCCAAATAGCTCAGTCAGCTGTAAATTTGGACAGTTAGGGTTTGGATCTCGACAAAAAGGGTTTAGAACCCTGTACGGCGGTCATTTTTATATATTTACAATGGCCCACTTTTGTTGCATCTATAAATTTTCATGTGAGATGAATTATGACATTGTTTGCAGGAATAAAACTATAGTATAGAATAATAAATCAATATTTATTTTAATATAGGCTAAACAAATCACTTTCACATTTTAAATTTTCAATGTGATTCTAGATACTCATTTTGATGCTTTTAAAAAATCTTGGTGGAGTTTTGTCAGTAGGATTATTTTTAATTGTTGGTTGGGCTGACACATTGTCTACTACCAAACTAGAGGGATATCACTGGTTTATCTTATAATTTGTAATAAAAAAATGATAGAATATTAGGAAAATGATAGAGCACAAATAAAAGTAAAAACACTAACACATATTTATACACACTTCAATATTTCAACAATTTTCCTAATATTCTATCATTTTATTTACTACAAATTGTTTTTGCTCAATGCACTTTATCTCATACATATGGTTTATCTTATATTGATTATTTTTTTGAATACTCTTTTAGATTTCCTAGGCATTTTAATTTGATAAGACTATAACAATTAAATCACAAAGACTAAAATGTCCAAATAATTAAGAAATAAACTTTAAGAACGCATACAGCGAAACAAATAGGCATTATAATTGTCAGGCAAACAAACATCACAAATTTAAAAATAACAGAGCATAAAACTAAATTTGGAATAATAGCTAAATATAAATTTTATCAATATTATCTATTCTAAATGTTGAATTGTCATATCAATAAAGTTATTTGACAGTTATGCAGGGCTGGTAAAACTGAGCATAAAAACACAAAAATAAACTTTTTATAAGTATTTAATTTAGAGCTGATCTAATAATTGCATGAAAAAGCAAGTCACACCGAAATCACATTTGTGATTAAAAAAACTTGATCTCAAGTGCTATTATTTTATTAAAGCAGAAAATTACTACAAGTGGAATTTAAGGTGTTTTTAAATCCACTTTAACATAATTAAAATATATTGAACACTTTATTTCACAAAGTTTACTGAAAATGTTCAACCAAATCATGTAAGAATTAACTTATTCATAGAAGTAAATGATCACGAGATATCAATGAACAATCTAACATATTGACCATTTGATCATTTAATTTTTATCTTAGTTTTAAATAAATGTTTTTTTTTTCTACCAATTTTAACTTATTCAATAAATAAGGACTTCTTTTAGTGTATATAAATTTGTTTAGCATGAAGACAACTTCTCATGCATATCTTATATATTTCACTCGCTGATCCTCACAAGTTTAACCCAAAAACGTGTAGCATATTTCTAACCAGCATTGTGATTATCATAGGTCTAATGTTTTATAAAATTAAAAACATGTAACTGATGAAATAAAGTCATTTAGTTTGACTATAAAATATTGGGTAGAATATATTTTTAAAACATTATATTATAGTAAACAAATACAAACGCGAATATTTTGTTGCTGGTAAACCAATATTAGTCTTTAGAAAATAGTTTGCTCTAGAGGGATACATTTCTACTCACCTCTTAACATTTCTACTCATTGGGATAGTCAATCCAGTTCAACCCTGGTTGAAGCCAAAGGCTTACACCCAATGCCATAATTGGTAGAAATTGTGATTCTTAAAGTGTGAAACAAACCTCCACTTATAAAGGCTCCGGAGTCTAGGGGTGGTATGATTGGTTCACCTTTAAATTCAGCGACCAGCCCTACAAAGGATCCCCAGTTCTTAGGCGTATGGATTGTTGGGTACAATTACCAGAGATCACCTTAAGTTGCCCAGTGAGGACCTTGACAAGGTGACTGAATCATTGTTTCCGAAGAATCATGAACAGCATAGTGGTCTGTGATCACTTCCTATCCCTACACACAACACTGCACTGGAGTCTTTCTACCGGAGCGAGTAACTGTTTCCCAGACTCTGCCACCATGAAGAAAAACAAAGAAATTCAATGGGCTTTATACTTTATGTACTTAACCATGCCAAATCTTTTCATTCTCCTGACCTTTTTCATATATAGGGCATTAGAGTTCAGATAAGTAATCATGCAAGCAAACACATTCTCGAAAATCCTTGAACTAATCCAGACGACCCTGTGTTGACCCTAGAAACAATGAACAGTATAAAATAAATTGTTCTTAAAGATAATTTCAAAACATACTAACCATGCAATAGTAGAGTCCAAATTTATGTATAGAAAATAAATACATTTAAAAAAGTGTTTATTTTTTAATACAAAAAATTCCTAAGGTACATTTATTTTATAATACAACTTATGGATAAAAGTTAAACAGAACAATATGAAACTTAAATATAACTTTCTCTAAATAAATGCAAGCATACCCATTCAGGAATATTTTTGATGCGATGAAGATAGTAATAAAAATGAGTTCAATTCAATCTTGTGGCATAGTAAAAGATGACGACGAAAATTTCCTTTTTGGTGTGTTTTATATGAACATAAATGACATTGAAACTTAGCCTCCATCCCACACTCACACCGCTGATGATTGCGCAGTGCATTTCTTGATTTGTATGTCTTGCCACATCTGCCGCATAAATATCCCCCATTTTGTGGAACGATTGCAAATGGATCAACTATCTCCGTACAACTTCTTTCATCAGGCCATGTAGAATTATCATTAATCCATCCAGGTTTCCTTCCCATCGACAGATTCTTTTCAACCCATTTACTAAGTCGGAAGTCCCCACCAACATCAATTTCTGGAAATAAAATAATAAACATTTCTTAGGTCTGCACATGAAAAACCAATACATTAATATTATTTAATTATGATTGAAAAATGACACTTAGGCACAGGAATCGATCCGGTTCTAATTGTTCCTATATTCTACCATTGAGCTATCGAGGTTCATCCTGTGCAGGGGTGGATTTACAACTCTTCCGCCCACAAGCACTAGATAATTTGCCGCCCACTTTTCCTAGCTTAATTTCTAACCTTCTAAATCCTCATTTCCCCCTATCACTCCTCACACATGACACATATATACCATAGAGTTAGGGAAAATTGCACCCGGGAAAAAAAGGGGAAAATTGCACCCTCCTATCAATCATCACACCACTAGGTGGGAAAAGTGTGCCCCACACACTGTTTTACACACTTACAAAACAAGTACGCCCAAGGACCTAACAAAGTGTTTAAAAAGTCTAGCCTGGATTTAAAAAAATGGAGTAAAAGGTCATCAATAATTAGTTTGATAACTTCAATTTATACGTTCACATCAAATGCTTACAGACACACACTAATCTTTATTTCATTGAAAAACCTAACCTAAACTAACCTAAACAACAGGAAAAAAGACAGGTACGATGAATCGATGTACTTTGACCTCCTCAATAACTCATGATGTGCCATGATTCCCCCCCTTCCTAAACAAAAGGATGCAATGAACAGATACACGCCGGTGAGAATGGTAAGGTCGTGAGGAAAGTAATACGTGCACCCACACGACCTTGTTAACATTATTTAGGTGAGACAAACAAGGTCGTGTGGGTGCACTTTTCCCACCTATTAGTGTGATTATTCATGCGAGGGCACAGTTTTCGCTTTTTTCTGGAAAGGTGCAGTTTTCCTGGGTGCAATTTTCCCGACACCATACCATTTACACAAGTGCTATCTCTGGAATGACAGATAAAAAGTTCTTACATTATTTTATTACTTATTATAGTGAGGTTTTATAAGTAGTAAGAATCTAAGCAAAGACCTAAAAAATTGAAATAAATACTCTTACACTATCACAACACACATAAGACAACATAAGAAAATAGTCTATCATATCTTTCCCCTTGATTTCTGCTGGGCAAATTGGTCAATGATGCCAGACAAATCCATTTTATCCAATAAGTGACATTCAATTAAGACGATTGTTAGTTAATTAAGCCGATACTATGTCATGTTGGTATGCAGATACAGCAAACCACAACAATCACACCCATGATGAAGTCATAAAATTATTTTAACTGCCAGAAAAAGATATGTATTTTTTTCATCATTCACTAAGTTTATGCTAGTCGTGTTGAGCTACTCGACTGCTGAGGACGGGGAGATCGAGGTTTGAATCTCGGTCGGGTGAACTGGGGGTGGTTTTTCCTAAATGGTTTTCCACTCTCCCTCCACGCAAATGCGGATTCACTTCCTCTAATTCAACCTTCCCAATTCCTAATCCATTAGCGTAATTAGTACTTAAAGCGTATAACCCGAACGGGTAATAAGACGCGCTGCTAAATAAAAAAAAACCTAAGTCTATGCGTAAATCCGCCCTTGATCCTGTGCTTTAGTTAAGTAATTAATAGTAGCTTGGGACAGAGGTTATGATATATGTGGGATATTGTCACTATCAGAAAGGAACCCTATGATTATGAAGCAGCTTGTACGAGTCTAAGTCATGGTGATGTTTCCAGCATGGTCATGATGGACAAGTGATGAGCCTGGAGCACATACATGCCCTCTAAGCCAAAGGTAATTCTTGTGTTAAGGTGTAGTTTTTCCAGCTCTATTTAAATGGATACTTGTGAACACCTATAATTTGTACCAAACTATTATTTCATGTGTTTTATTGAAACCACCATCTGTATTCTATAAATTGAAAAATGACACCTGGATATTGGAATCAAACACAGTATCATTTTTCAATCTAGAGTATATGATATTTAGATGCAGCTATAGTTGTATCTAACAAATATAATAGCTTGACTATTTAATCCATCATGATAAGCAGGGCCGGTCTAAGGCAAAAGTTTTGTCCCCCCACCTGAAAAAACTGTGGAGAATACTATATATGGCCATTTTAAAACTAATTATACATATTTTTATTCAAATAACTAAGGAAAGGTTGTATTGTAAAGCAGTAAGACGATAATGTCATTGTGTTTTCATCCTTAACATTTTTTTTTTTTGCTTGAAAAGGTTTTGTTGACTCTTTTTCTTTCTACTATAAAGTGAGGTATACAATATACAAGTATACAGTGAGGTGTAAAGTATACTACACTTTCAAGAACTACAAAAACGGGGATTTCCATGACAATTATGTTTGGGAAATAAAAAGAAAAGTAAAATGCCATATTTGGTTTCATTTCCTAACTAGTTTCTAAGTACATGAATCATGATAGAACTTTCTACTACTCACACAACCTAATATCTTGTACAAAACATTATCAGGTATATTCTAATCAGGGGTCTCCAAACTACGGCCCGCAGGCCAAATACAGCACACGGATGCTTTGAAAAACATTTAAAAACAATGACGAATACCGAAATGATAGTTCTCCTTAATGCAATGTATAAAATATGCACTAGCCATGTTCCATAAAGTGTATTTTGAGTGGAGGATCTGGTCTAAGGTACATTTATGATTTGAGGAGGAAGAGGGCAATTATGTTGGCTGCACAGCTTACATTTTAGTCATGTTTAGCTATGGTTATAAGATATGTATGTATCGAAATGAGATCTAGAACGAAATTATCCATTATATATTATAATGTGTATTTTATGTCTCCTATTCAATCCAGCCCACCTAGAGCTTTGAATATTCTGATGTGCCCCTCTGCTTAGTAAGTTTGGGGACAACTGTTCTGAATATTAAATTTCCTAACTTTTTTAGAAGCAAAAGTGTTAATTAAATCATTATAGTCCAATGAGGATGAAATCTCATTTTCAATCAATAATATTGATAAATTGTTCAACCTTTCCTGAGAAGAAGTTGATCTCAGTTAACTTCAACTTGGAAAAACTTCTCTCGGCTGAAGCAACTGACATAGGTATGGTGAGTATAATACTTAAAGCCACCCACAGGTTTATATAGGCATATTTTGATTTGGTACTTTATAAGAAACTTAGTAGATTCAATGGAGTTCAATGGATGTGTCGCGCTGAACAATCTTCAAAATGTATTTTCTTTGTTAGTGTATTCTAATGCACTAATTTGAGATAAAAAAAAAGTACTCTGTTTGACATGGATGTAAATATTGATTCAAGAAATAGGCATTCTTCTTACAAATGACTTTCTTTAATCATATTTATATTTTCCCAGATAAAAACAAAAAAATATTTTTTTTGGGCCATTTTGGCGCCCCCCNCCCCCCCCCCTGGAACTTTTAGGCCCACCATTTTCTGTTTTATGTAAAAGACTTGTTCTTTTATTCTACTTTCAATGCAAATTAATATGAATAGTTATATAATAATTTGTTTTTTATTTATTTATGAATATTAAATTTAAATATAAAACAGAAAATTAGTATAGGTTTATTATCTAAATTGTATGCTGTGAGGTTTTTTTTCTGAATGTTGCTTTATTTATTCATTCTATACTTTGGTAAAAAGGACAAAGCCATAATAAATGGCTGAAGAGATTAAAGATCAAATGACAGGAAAAGATTAAATAAAAACAGTATTGTTAAAATAATTTCATTTATTGTTATAGCATGATACAAGAAAACCATAAATATTTTATTCTGTTTGTTACACATATTAATAAACATTTAGGTTATCTACAACTTAGGCTAATTTAAGAACTTAGGAAAAAAAGAGTGAATTTAAAGTGATTGCATCAGCTTTCAACATTCACCAAGAGATAATATCGGAAACACACAATAAACTAAATTAGCCTATGTGGGCCTAACTGGGAATCAAACTGAGCCCTGAACATTCAGATCAAAGATAAGCACACCAGTCAAACTTATTGGTGAAAAGTCAACTCTGTCAGTAATAAATGAATTATAACAAATAATTACAAATAATGTTTCTATGTTATGGATTAACTTTCAAGTTTCTTAATTGTACATGAACAAAGCAATCAATGTAGCTGTATGATCTTATATTGATATGGGTATTAGTCCCGTGAGTCATTCATTAATGGTATTTTTATGTTCAGCCAGTTTCTCTAGTTGACAGAACTAATTATAGGTACCTAATTCATTTGGGCGATTTCCAAAGTATATTTTATCTTTACTTGATTCTCTTTAGCATCATGCCTTATGAGCTGTTCGGGTTATATGCTTATGTACTAATTACGTTCATGGTTTTGGGGATGAATAAGGTTATATTTATAGGAAATGTACCCACATTGATAGAATGGAAAACCATTTTGGAATAACCACCCTCAGTACACCCAACTGGGTATTTTCAAACCTACTTCAAACAATTATGCCACAACTCCAAATGTCTAAGAAACTGGACTCTCTTTTTCAGCACAAAATCTGCACCATATAAAAAAGAGAAAAGCCAAAGTCCAAATAGGTGTCATAAAATAAGCAAAAAGCAACAAGGTAGGCAACTATAGGCACTATAAAATTAACATATCTAACTCGTAGTAACATGAAATACATATATATTTCAAGGAAAAGAAAAGGCAAATAAATAGGCAAAATCCTGTTCCTACCCATAGCCCGAGTACTAGAAAGGTTTAAGCTTAAATTACTTTGGTGTGGGTAAAGTTAAACTTAATGTTTCCGGAATTCTTTAATACATTTTCAAGTATTCTATTAAGATATAATTGAGTTACTCTTTTGTTACACAAACTACTTCCTAGAGTTCTGGTTGTGTCAAGTATGGGAAATGGTGTAAGTGCCAAGGCCATTTCTCAATAAAGAGATTTGATCGCCAACATAAGGTGCCACATTTTCTATACATGAATCTGCGGCATGAACACAGTTGGTGAAGATTGTATCTACAACAATATTATGTGCTCACATTGTTGTGTTTGTTATCACCATCAATAACCAATACATGGGTTTGGGTTAATGTCACTAGGCGAGTTTAGGTCAAAAAGGTGTATGTGCCATAAAACCATATTTTTGCTTACTCTTATGTACATAATTGTTTAAATTGACAAGTATTTTCGAGTATTATTTTATGTTATACTAGCAGAAGTACACAGTGTTGCCCTGGGTAACCACCCAATCCATTGCGTGGTTACTCATGGAAACATTTTTCTTTGCTTCAAAAAAACCCAACTAATTGTATTTATTTTGACCCAGTTTTTGATTAATTTAAGAAATCAAATCCAAATTTTAAAAGTTCTATCTTTGGGGTACATACGTTTGTGCTCAGGGGCTACTTATGTTTGGATTTCAGACCTCTGAGTGGGGTAGGTATTGCCCAAGACTCATTACAGACAGACACACAGATCCATTCATTCCTTTTATTATTGTATAGATAACACTTCTCATTTTTAAACTGTTTTAGAATGTTTTCTAAAATGTTACTTTAATATTTTTAAAATAGTGGACCAAGTATAATCAGGACATTTACTTGTACTATTCAAGGCTGATTGGCTTTTATAATTTTGGGTTACATGTGGTAGACTCGAATGATGGTTTACCAAATTGCAGTGTTTTTATTTAATTTATTTCAAGTACTTAATGTGCACTTTCTGAACTGACTGATTATATCAGTAAACAACTTATAGATTAACTTATGCATGGAACAGACACAGTACCCACCTCGGTGGCATAGTTAGTTAATGCACTAGTTTTGTGTTGAGCTAAACTGCTGAGGATGGGAGATCGAGGTTTGAATCACACTCGGGTGAACTGGGGGGGAGAGGGAGTTTCCTAAATGGTTTTCCCCTTTACCTCCACCCAAATGCTTACTCTATATTTAGCATTCCCAATTCCTAACCCATTATCATAATTAGTACTTAAGCGTATAACCCAAATGGGTAGTAAAACGTGGTGCTAAGTATTATTATTATTAATAATAATAATAATATAATCAGCAGCAGGGTCAGTATCCATCCCTCAGCTATTAATTAATCACTGTGAAAGGGTAAACCAACATTTCACTAATAAAATATTTTTCAGCCATGCCAGAAATTAAACAAACCCAAGATGCTTAGCTCAGTAGACAAACATGATACCAACCGAGCTAAGATGTCAGACCATCCTGTTTGATTAAAATTCTTGAATTCATTAAGTCTTATTAATAACAATAATAATAAATTATGGGTTTGGAGTAATAACAACAAAAAATAATTATATTGTTTATTTTTATTCGTGTATCTTGTTACTATTGGCTTGTTTAAGATGAGTAAACACACATTTTATAGGTTGGCCATAGCTATTCTGTTTGCAATAGATATTTTGCATTGATTGAGAAATGATAAAACAAGTCAGAAAATGCACAGGAACATGCTGAAAAGGTAATTGAAATTGCTAGAATAGGTCAGTTTTTTCTGATCTCAGAATGTTTTAAGAGTCCCCTTTGGACTTTAAGGCATCAAAGAACTGTTTGAATACAACCCAATTACAAATTTCCACGGAAGTGTGGTCGAAGGTTATAGACAAAATCCTGGTGAGGTAATGATGAAGCAAACTTTCAGTGTGATTGAGGAATGAAGTAGAGTGAAAATTTTGGAAAATGGGAAAACGTTGGCAGACATTAAGGCATATGTTTTTTATTGACAAAAGATGGGGAAAAGAATTTCTGTAGGGAAAAATAAATTTGAAGAAAATGTTGGAGTACATTGATGAGGAGTTCCATCCATTTTATAATGACATTCTTCAGTAGCTATTGTTATACTGGGGTGTGTTTTATTTTATTATCAATTTTATTATTTCAACAGTAACTTGACAAGTTCAATATAATTAAACCAATTATACTCATTCATAAGGCACATTGTGCTTTAACACATTTTAATAAGTAAATAGCACGGGACTTTCACCCTTAAGGGCATACCATGTGGGCTTCTGTTTTGTTTCATATGATTTATTGTAAGAATAAATATGGATTTAGAGTTAATACTATAACCTAAAGTTTTCTCCTAAGTAAAACAATGCTGTAAAATACCGACTTTGACAATTTTGTTTTCTCATAGATAAAAAGTTTTATTTAATTTACTCAAAATAAGGTTTTTACCACTTACAGCCATTAGGACTTTCCACTCTATAATTTACCTGAGATCCACAAAAGTTTTACAGGAAATAAACTTAAATCTTGTTGTTAATACATATTATATTTAAAATAAATAATCTATTTAGCTTAGCAATCAACTGTTACAAGTAGACATTATACAAGCCATAGCTGTCCACATAAAAACAAGCCAAACTAATTCCAACTAACGTATCGTTGGAGAGTTGAGTACAAGCTATCATACTAAAATGGGTTTGATTTATTTATTGACCAATGAAAGCTCAATAAAAATAAGACCTCACTCAATTATTTAGCTAAACGTTTACTTGTTGATAACTTTTAAGATTTTGGTTTTTGAACTTTACAAAAAAACTTTATTATTTTATTTTTTTCCTGCCACTTGATGAGGGCTTTAAAATCACCCCCTCTCCATCTCTCTAGCTCTATCCCACTTCTCACGATTTTAAGAGCAAAGATCAGCCTATTAAATTCCTTAACAAATTATATATATATATATATTTGAGTTAGCTCATATTTAAATACTAGGAATAAAACAGGTATCACAAATAAGGTGGAGAAAAATTAATCATAAAATTAATTGAATTATTATAATAACAAACCATTAAGAGCATCTTTTTGCATGGTACTTTGATTGTAAGTGTCGAAGATAGTCATGTTTGTGTTTGGTTTCATAGAGGCAGGTCAGGCAGCAAAACTGGGCCACTTTCCCACACTCTACTCTCTGATGTCTGGTGAGACTTTCTAGGTGATAATAGGTACGGCCACAAGCCTGGCATACATGAGTGGGTGGACCTCTGGTTTTAAGAGATCTCAATGGCACGTGTTTGTTCACTCTGTATGGCCAAAGAATGCTGTTCACGTCTTCAGGCATATAATCTGCAACAAGTAGAAAATAGTAAGGTCAGAATTTGAAACAAAACTACAACTAAATACTATCGTTACAAGGAAATTCATTAAAATTATTCCACTATTATATTTTAAGTTCAATATTAACAATAAATTCCACCATTAAAATTAATAGCTGTATAATTCTGATGTTCATAATTCCTTCTAATCAATTCCAAAAAAAACAAGCAAATAAGGGTTTTAGGAAAGGTCATAGCAAGCACACTTTCTGATATATCACATAAATAGCAGCCAAACAAAACCAAAATAGATTTAATTCAGCTATAGTGGAAAATGAGATAGTTGAATCAACAAACACATTAATAGAAATAAATACTAATAATATAAATATTGGCATAATATATCAACATCAAAAATGTAATTCCTACCAACTATCTCGATTAGAGTAAACAAACCATTAGGTACAGGATAACTTACAGTCATAAAATCTATTGTGACTATAGAGCCAAATTAGTGTCAAAGTGGTCTTATGGAGAGCACATTGCGCAAATCAAATTAACCACAACAAATCCAAATTTGATTAACATTGCAACATAAGTGGACATACCGTACATAATATCGTATTCATACAATAAAATTTCAAAAACCATTAAGATGAATACAATTTAAATAGCGACTCTTATATCAGGTTAATTTTTACCAGATTGTGCTAAGGTATTGAATTAATGGAACTTAATCCAATCTTTTACACAATCTTGAATCAAATAAATGTTTTCTATTGATATTTTTAATTTAACCCACAACTACCCACGTTGGTGGTCAAATGGCCTAAGGCGTCATTATATCAATATACTGGACTGCCAATGGCAGGGAGATAGGGGCTCGAATCCTGGTCGGGTGTACTGAGGGCGGTTTTTCCTAAATAGTTTTTGACTCTTCATTCATACAAAATGGGGTACAATTCCACTGAATTCAACCATCCTCATTCTTAAAATATTAGCTTAATTAAAACATATGCATACAACCTGACATGGTGCTAAACAAACTAACGACCACAGTACAGGAGAAAATAGAATTTATTTCAAAAACATCTTTAAAACAAATGATAACAAAATAAAAATAAGTTTTATCAAATTCCTGAAGAATGGAATGTTTAAAATATTATAATTTAACCAAAAAATTATACTCGCAAGTTGTGAATTATTTTCAACCAGTTGTAGGTGAACCTTTATTTACCTTCTGAAATATTTATTTTGATCTGCCCCTTGCCCTCATGGTTTTTGGAGTTTCAAGCACTAAGTCATGCATTAAAAAATATGTTGGTCATTACCAAATTGTAATCTTCAAAGTAAAAAAAAACATTTATTGTATGAGCGGTTGAAATAATAGATATATCATTACTTTCCAACAACAGAATGGTCCTTTGTTGCTGATTGTAGCCTTTTTCCCTTTACTTTAACTTAGCAAAAATTAAAGTTATTTAACTAGTCTCACTTTACTAAGTTTTACAAAGTTAATGTATTTTACCAGTGTTTTGTGTGTGTGTGTGTGTGTGTGTGTGTG
>CABEEJ010000104.1:130581-176749 GCA_901482245.1 Timema douglasi
GTGTGTGTGGCGGGGGCCGGGAGGGGGGGATCGGTTTATGAGACAGAAGGATAGCCGACATAAACTTATTTTGCACTTAATAGAATTAAAGTTGAAAACTTTGTGTGCATAATTAGGCAAGAATTATTGGGAGTGATTAGTTATTTCTTATTGTACATCTCCACTCCCACTTGCAAGTGCATGTTATTATGTTACATCTCAAAGACAAACCAAATAGTTTCAGCTACAATGGAATACTAGCTTATATAATTATTTTATTGTAATACTTTCTGAATATACCTAAATATACGAATAAGCTACGGGAACTAAAATTGACAAATATTTTTCAAATATTAACTACTTTTCTCCCAATGTTTGGTTATAATAGATGTTCAATTGGATTGTGTGTAATGCTTCTTTTCTTTATTATATTAATATTATATTTTCTTGTTCTTGATTAAAGTTTCAAAAGAGACTTAAAATTATAACAGCATTTTTTTAGCATCATGTCTTACTAATTGTTTTGGTTAAAAACTGATGTACTAATTATGTTAATGGTTTTATAGCTGAAGAAGAATACATTCTTATGTCACATTTGCATGGAGGGAAATTGGAAAACCATTTTGTAAAAACCACATCAAGGTACACCTGACAGATTCTAACCTTGATCTCCCCATCATCAGCAATCTAGTCTAATGCAAGAGTAGCACCATCGAAGTGGCCATCAAAGCATGAAATAGCATTTGTTGATGCCGCTGGGTTATTCAACAAGCAAACATACAAAAGATGATTAAAAATTATTAACAAACTTAACTTAACCTTGAGGATATAAACCTATCAAAGACCAATGCTGTCTTTTCTAGCCTGGAATGATGAACAAACAATCGCCCTTCTCTCACCTATTACTTACATTAAAACACCCATAGAAAATAAAGGATCTAAGAATTGAAATAAAATAAAGTTAAAAATCAGAAATCTGCTTATTATAATGGTTTAGGGCCTAATAAACACAAATAAAGTGTTAACACCACCTTAGGTAGTAATCGTAGAATGCAAGTTTAGTAATATTACAATTACATGCACCATTCAGTGCAGGATAGTTGCCAGACTGAGCTAAGTTAGTTCAAACTGTACCTGTGATAGATTATCATCACTCAGTAATACAATCGTTGGCCAAGTATCAACAGAAAGGAGGAATGTAGAGCACAAAATAGGGATAAGTGTGTGAGAACATATTGTTTTAACAACCTGTGCTTACCCTGTCAACATTCTACACCACTGATTCAATGCCCTTCATAGATTAAAATAAATCAATATGAGACTTTAATCTTGTAGAATTCCCACTTCATGTAACATGATGCATCATTAATTACCATATCACCGTACATTTAGGTTTATTCTCCAACCAGGCGAAGTTGACTAGTATTGTGGAAAAACCTGTATGATGTTAATCGCAACACAATTTGAGGAAAAAAATACAAATTACAATTTAATCATTCTGGTGCTATAACTATTTGTATAGCACATTAGGAATATTAAATAGTTGTTTACACCCCATGATATAAATTAAATTACTGTTATATATCTTTATAAAATTATATGTTCAATTTTCTATGGTAATAACAATAATTTGATAGTACCGGTACTTATCATAGTTCGTATAAATTCGGCAAGGTATTTATTTTAGTGTCACAAGTTTAAAATTCAGAAGTAATTATATATATATATATATATTCCTCAAATAATGTAACTTACTGAAAAGCTCCAAGTGTAGCTTTGGAAATATAGGCAAAACACATTAGCTAACATGCGAATAAATTTGTGGAAATCTAGTATGTAGCTATGCTAAATCAGAATAAAAAAAGTTAAATAAACATATTATAGTGGTAATATCTCCCCTAGCAGCATATGGGTTATTCTATTATTGAAAACAAGAGTACTGATCTTTCTTGTCTCCTCCCAAACAAAGTTAGTATAGATGAGCCAAGTAATGGCAACAATACAATAAAGGGGAAAGGGGTCTCAACATTAAAAAAAGTCATATAAACTTAGAAAAATACTATTTTTATTTTATTAAAACACAACATCAAAGTCTTGATACCAAAACTTCCATATACAAGCCAATAATTATAGTATTTAAACAAAGTATTTAATTTACATAATAAAAAAGTGTAAGTGTAGACAACGAAAACTTCAAATATCAACTCGCTTTTAAGCCTCATTTTAACAACATTCTAAAATTTGTTATGTATGATAGTAAAAGGTAATAATGAAATATAAATTTTCTGAACGTGACAAGGGCAGAACCAAATCCAAACAGTATGTTAAAATATGAAAATAGAGAATTTTAAATCTAATGAGTGGGTGCTATTTATTAAATGTAAATTTACTCACCTTTTATTTAACTCAACTTGGTGTGGTGTAATAAAAAGTCCAGGAACAATTTATTAACAAAATTGCACATAAAATGTCTTAAAATTAATCTTATTTTTAAGACAAAGTCAAATCAATATCTAATTTAACCAGTTAATTGATCTTGATTAAAAACTAATTGACAATATTTGTGTACATCACTCTTCTTTGAGATCTTAAACATCATAAGGTCACAAATAGAGATAGATGTTATTTAGAAGTAATCAGGGCCGGATTAATGAATTTGGGGCCCCAGGTCCACTTGCAAAGTGTGGGGCCCCACGACATATATATATATATTTATGAACTTCTCAAACAAAATTAAAACCATGTGCACAGTCATACACTATTTACATTTTCTTTTGTATAGTGAAATAATTTAGATGATGATGATGATAATAATAATAGTAATAATAATAAAATATCATAATATATATTTACAATGTTTACAGAGGTTTTACAAAATCAAAAATAAGGACAGTAATTCCTGCTACACCACCAGAGTACTCAGAGCATTCCTTACAGTCACTTGCAATAACTTTCAACTTAGGCAATGAAAACTTGCACATCAATGGGTAACCAAATCCAGACTACCCCCTGGTTTGGATCTGAGGTAACTAAAAAAATACAATTATTTCATGCATTATATATTTTAAATCAAATAATATTTATTTATTATTTAAAGTATAGTCCCTTTTAGTCTTACAGTTATTTTTTAATTATTGATTCTCAGCAGCAAGCTATTTATCTTTTCAAACCTCATTAAGTTTTTGGTTACATATTTTTGGAAATATTTCTTTATCATTTGAAGAGAGACATTGAAAACACACAAAACACAAAGAAAGGTATGCTATTGAAAAATTACATGTTTCGTTATAGAAACCACACCACCACAAAAACCACACACATATTGTAACATAAATAGTGAATTTATTAAACTAAAATAATTCTTAACATCACATATTATCATTAAATCATATTATTTGAGATAATTCTCTTCAGTTCTAAATTAATCAACCATTTAAAATTACATTTGGTTATATTATGTTTAACAAGACAGTGTAGAAACACTGTACAATGATATAAAGTAATTGATTGTGAAGGAAGCCAACCTGAAAGGATAGTAAGATTAGGCCTAGATAGAAAAACACATTTCTTTCTTCATTTCTTTTCGTTATAGAAACATGTAATTTTTCAATAGCATACCTTTCTTTGTGTTTTGTGTGTTTTCAATGTCTCTCTTCAAATGATAAAGAAATATTTCCAAAAATATGTAACCAAAAACTTAATGAGGTTTGAAAAGATAAATAGCTTGCTGCTGAGAATCAATAATTAAAAAATAACTGTAAGACTAAAAGGGACTATACTTTAAATAATAAATAAATATTATTTGATTTAAAATTACATGTTTCGTTATAGAAACATGTAATTTTTCAATAGCATACCTTTCTTTGTGCTTTGTGTGTTTTCAATGTCTCTCTTCAAATGATAAAGAAATATTTCCAAAAATATGTAACCAAAAACTTAATGAGGTTTGAAAAGATAAATAGCTTGCTGCTGAGAATCAATAATTAAAAAATAACTGTAAGACTAAAAGGGACTATACTTTAAATAATAAATAAATATTATTTGATTTAAAATTACATGTTTCGTTATAGAAACATGTAATTTTTCAATAGCATACCTTTCTTTGTGCTTTGTGTGTTTTCAATGTCTCTCTTCAAATGATAAAGAAATATTTCCAAAAATATGTAACCAAAAACTTAATGAGGTTTGAAAAGATAAATAGCTTGCTGCTGAGAATCAATAATTAAAAAATAACTGTAAGACTAAAAGGGACTATACTTTAAATAATAAATAAATATTATTTGATTTAAAATTACATGTTTCGTTATAGAAACATGTAATTTTTCAATAGCATACCTTTCTTTGTGCTTTGTGTGTTTTCAATGTCTCTCTTCAAATGATAAAGAAATATTTCCAAAAATATGTAACCAAAAACTTAATGAGGTTTGAAAAGATAAATAGCTTGCTGCTGAGAATCAATAATTAAAAAATAACTGTAAGACTAAAAGGGACTATACTTTAAATAATAAATAAATATTATTTGATTTAAAATTACATGTTTCGTTATAGAAACATGTAATTTTTCAATAGCATACCTTTCTTTGTGCTTTGTGTGTTTTCAATGTCTCTCTTCAAATGATAAAGAATTATTTCCAAAAATTTAAATCAATGTGTGAAGTGTAATAGTATAATATAGTCTAAGAAGTAAAGAAGAAAAGAAATGAAGAAAGAAATGTGTTTTTCTATCTAGGCCTAATCTTACTATCCTTTCAGGTTGGCTTCCTTCACAATCAATTACTTTATATCATTGTACAGTGTTTCTACACTGTCTTGTTAAACATAATATAACCAAATGTAATTTTAAATGGTTGATTAATTTAGAACTGAAGAGAATTATCTCAAATAATATGATTTAATGATAATATGTGATGTTAAGAATTATTTTAGTTTAATAAATTCACTATTTATGTTACAATATGTGTGTGGTTTTTGTGTGCCAGACTATTAGATCATAATACAGCGGAGCGTCGATTAACTGAACTTCAGTTATCCAAATCATTAACTATTTAAGTGTAAACCTGGGTTGAGAAAATAATTAATAAGCATTTTATGTCATTTTCGTGTTAGATAATAGGAAATGTATTGCATGTATGTGCTTTAAACATGAGTCATTTACACATATGTTCACTTGTCTTGGCGAGGTAAGGGGAGTGTTTCTTTTTGTGTGGTGTTTTATTTGGAAAGTCACGTAATTTTTTATTTTTTTTTGCTATTCTTCACTGTGAGTATCTTTTGAATTGTCTTTAGTTGTTGTACCAAGTAGATGAAACCACAAAGATCTGACAAACAAGTTGAAAATATAAACTATTAATAGACTGGAAAAGGGTTTATAATGTTTGTTGACTTACACACCTATGCGAGGTTAAATTTAGAGGAAGTCCATCTGCATTTGTGTGGAGGGAGAGTGGAAGATCATTTAGGGAAAAATACGCTTAGTACACCAAACTGGGATCAAACCCTGATTTCCCTGTTATCGGTAACCAGTTTATTGCGAGAGTAGCGCCTTAGACCATGCGGCCACTGAAATGAGTCTTATAATGTTGGGAAAGCTACAATTTCTAACGCAAGAAGTAAGAAGAGATTATTTTTAACTTTGTTTTAAAACATTAGAATGAAGATGAATAGTAAAGAAGAAGAACTATGAAAAAGAATGACGATAAAATAATTAAAAGAGGCTCTCTCTCTTTCTCTCTCTCTCTCTATTATATATATATATGGTTCATGCACATAAAAAGCTGAGAGTATCTTATTTCTGGACATGTATTTTGTGAAACTAAATAAAAAACTTGACAACCTGTCAGATTTTAAGGTTGGCGCTGGTTGGTTAAGGAATTTTAAATTTCATCATGGCATAAGGGAATTAGAGATTCAAGTAGAGGTGTTATAGTGAGATACATCTGCAGCTGAAATATTCAAAAGAAACTTCTTGAAGCTCATGTAGAAAGAAGGTTATTCCTTATATAATGATTATAATGACGACAAAACTGGCTTGAATTGGAAAACCTTGCGTTGAAAACCCCTGGCATCTAAGCAAGAAATAGGTAACCATAGTTTAAAGCCTAGCAAAGAGTGAGTAACCATTATGGTATTTGCAAATGTCACTGGACGTCGTGTTCTACCAATCCTAGTGATTGAGAAATATAAAAAGAAAAAAACAACTCCAAGCCTTCAGCGTGAAATCAAGCTATACCAATCAAGTGACCACCTTCAGTTGACGATGATAGTGCCAACTTTTGTGTATAGAAGGTGTCATATAATAAAGACAACAAAACTTCTCATTGTTAATCTCAGTTTTATAGACCGGAGCCCTCTTTTATTAAAGTAGCTCCTCATTTGTACTCACAAGGATGAGTTGACCCCGTGACCTCTGAATCAATAGCCATGAACTCTTGACCATTAGACTACAGAAGTGGTCCTATTAAAAGCAAATATGTTTAAAAAAATATTCTTGTCTGCCACTAAGTTACAAAGCACAGAACAATTATTGGATGGTTTTTTAAATATCTTTTGATTGTTGCACTAAGGGGGCAGTCAAGTATTACTTATTTTATCTGCTCCTCCCATCTCTTATTTGGATTCCCTTGTGGTCTTTATCCTAAATACTAAATCTCCATCATTCACTTTGTTATCCTTTCCTTTTCTATTCCCAATACATCCCTATACCATCTCAGTCTTGCTTCCTCTATCTCATGTACTCCCTGTACCCCCAATCTTTCCCGGATAATTTAATTCCTTATCCTGTTCTCTTCATGACAGCAAACATGGTCCTCACAAGGAGAAACAGGATTAGGGCCTAAGTATTAAAACCTTTTAATATTTATGGTCAAAACTTATTTTTTTGGTAATCTGGTAATATGATTTTAGTAAATTCCTTTACTATGAATTTGGATGATTTTTGAAAGAAAAAAAATATATATAAATATATATATATATATATATATATTGAGTGTAGGGATGCTTAATGCAAGTTTTCCTAAGTGCATGGAATCACACTTAAATTGACCTCAGATTTCACAACATGAAGAGTAAATTTCTACCTTATCAAGATTTAAGAATTTACCAGAGGTGGTTGGTCATCATTTGAAGATCAATGCCTTGATGACAAACACTAGGCTGAAGTTCCATTATCATTTTCATAGCAGCATATTAATAACTAGTACCACATATGGTACTTTTGATTTTTTGTTAGTGAAGCAACATGATAATTTTTTGCAAGTATATGAACAAAGCCGTTACTGTCAGCTTTTGTCAAAGGGATGGCATTTGTTTGTATTTTGTTATAAAATGTGTTTTTTTTATGGTAGGGTCATATTGAAGTTGGAAAAATGTGATCATTTCATGTGTGGATATATTAGGAGAAATATGAGCAACAGAAAATCTGCACAAGTTATTATTTGTGAATTTCCACTTATATGCTTTCAGATTTAGTTTAGGCCTATGAGTTAAAGTTATGTGTTTTTAAAGATTTTATTGAAAATAAAGATGCTCAATATGTAGCTTTTTGAATTGTTTTGAATACAACTTTACTAATCGTTAATAGGATAGCCATTATATTGGCTGTTTATGAGTGATAAAAGGTTTAATTTACTTTAATAAAAATGAACTGCTTGAGTGTAGTAAGAATTTGTGATTTGGAAGCTTCCACTTTGAGCAGTTTAAAAATTATTAAAAAATTTTTTTATAGCTAACTATTTTTCAACACACTTCAGTGGCCACATGGTCTATGATGCTACTCTCATAATAGACTAGACTGCCAATGATGGGATGATCGTGGTTCAATGCCAGTTGGGTGTATTGAGGATGGGTTTTTCTAAGCAGTTTCTTACTCTTTCCATGCAAATGTGAATATATTTCTGCTAATTTCAATCTTCTTACTCTCTTACACATTAGCATAATTAGTACATAAGTATATAATCTAAATAGGTAGTAAGATGCAGTGTTAAACAAAGAATGCTTTTGAATCTTGTAGAGTGTGACGTCACACTCTACGTATTACCCGCGTGGTTGAACTGCGAGCCCGCCGTGTTGACGATAGAGGGCAGGTCAGTTACTGTGTTTCCTCTGACGTCCGCGTGGGCGGGACGCGAGTTCAACCCTGCCCCCGATTGCTTTTAAAATAGTACTATCAATACAGTTGCCTCAGTTCTCTCAAGGGAGACAGTCCTGCTCAAGATTCCATTGTACTATCATTTCAATGTAATGTAATTCGTACTTCAGGTGTTGCTGAACTGTTCAGGATATTAACTGTGAAATAAAAATAATGAAACAAACGAGTACTGGTTTTGTTGAAGTTGAACAAATTAAACTATACAAAGACCTTTCAATCTCATAGTTACATATCCATGAAACAGATCGGAAAAGTATGTTAAATGTAGATTTACAATATTTCATTGTTTAGTATATTTCATTATTTATTTTAGAACTCTACATGAGATCAGTTAAGTGTATTCTATTTGTAAACTAATAACACAAACCCATCATATCATGATATTAATGCATGTAAGTGTATTGGTTGTTTAAACTAGGTAAGCAAAAATTCACGTTAAACTGTTATAGGTCAGAACAATAAAATATGATTTTACTACCTGAAAATTTGTCCTTTATGTATTTTGTTTGCATCTTTTATATTTTTAAATGGTACCTATATTAACAGTTTAACAAATTAATTTGTACCGGTTATATAAATTCAATTTTATTATTACTATATTTTATACACTACATCATTCCTTGTATTTACTAAAGCTTTAAGTCATCATAAAATATTCCAACAATAGACTCTTTGTGTGCATTGTCCGAGTGTCTTTTTATATCATGTTTTCTGTGTGACTTGTAATTACACAAGCTGCATTTGAAACGTGGTTCTTTTCCACATTCATAGCGCAAGTGGTATGTCAGTGTATATTCCCATTTATAAACTTTTCCACATTTATCACAAGGAAAACCACAAATTCCTTCAATACGTTTAATAGAATTTGAGAGTCTGCTCTGTTTATTAGTTCTAACAGAACTTATCTTCTGTAGTGACTCAACCATTTCCCAGTGTTCTTCATTAGTTGACCAGCTATCAAGTATTTCAGGGACTATTGTGTCTGTGAACATAAGAAGTTTAAAAAATCAATAATGCATCTGTTTTAAAGCATATAACTAATGTATTTTTTTAATCTTACTTTACTTTGAGTAGTTAGTACTTATACTAAAGCATACAAATGGATAAAATTAGAAATAACTTTTAAACCCTTTTATCCGAATATGCTATGTTTTCAATTTTTAAACATACTGCAATGATTTATTTATATTAGACTTGTTTAATGTCCAAAACTATTATGTTAAATAAACAAAAATTTAATCAAGATGTAATTGTTGAAGCTATTGAATAAGAATGAAGATAATTCTGTTATGATATTATAATAAAGTAAATTTATAATTATTTAGGTACTTGTATAATACATTTCAACATTTTAAAGTGTTATTGGACAATATTATACTTAATTTTAAAGATCTTTATCTTAAAGCAAATGCTACCAGCTATAGGATTATTGAGAAGACAATCTGGAGTCCCCCAAAAATTAAAATGGTTATTTTTTATGCTTTAATAAACAGTCACTTTCAGTACCTCAGCTACTGCGGCTGCCAGTTTTCTCCAGACATTTCAAGTTGCACAAAACTAAGCTATAAAGAACATAATTGATCTATCAAAGATATACACTAGCAATGACATATTACCCATCTTAAGTCTTCACAAACTATATATTTTATTATTTGTGCACTTAAAAAATTATGAATTTCACAGAGAAAAACATCACTCAGCACAATTATCACACCAGATATGCCGGCTACTTATACCTAAAATTAATGAGAACAGAGTCTAAGGAAAAAACATGCTCTCATTTTACGGCTATAAAATAAACAACCGCCTTCCATAACCACACAGAAATATAAAAGATCCACACGTTTAAAAAATAAACTTAAATCTATTTTAATTAAATCATTAGCTACCGGTACCTGGGACTCTCTTGTGATACATACAACAATATAATCTAAAAATATGAACTAACAAATTCCTATACAATGAATCACTACAACCTTATGGAATTATATACGGTATGCTAATGCCTGTAAATCTAATATATACACATTCACTGTGTATTTGTAATCCTATCTTACAAGAAAATAGCTTCAAATATCTAAGAGTCTTGTATGGTTTCTACTTCAATGTGTCATCACCATTTGCCATTAGAATAAATTGTTGGATTAGATTTGTAATATCTCCACCTAGAGCTCTGATACCTATTTTGATTGATAACTTCATAAATGACACTCAAACATTGATATTAAAATTTTAAAATGTACAAAAAAATGCATTGTCATTAAAAAATATATATAGCTTATATATTGTTCTCTAAAAAGGTTAAGAAATTGAGCCAGTGAACAATTTATATTTTGATGTGATAAAGTAATAATTAACACATTAATTAATTCAACATAATGGCGTAATATAGGTTGACAATGGAGTTTTCTTTTAAACGTGTTTTGTTTGAATGCAGGTCACATCTAATTTGTGGTTCTATCCCACATTCACGATCCTTGTGGCTCTGTAATAAGTTTATAAGCTTGTATGTACTAACACATTTACCACACATATTAGTGTTGTGTTTTACCACACTATTGTTGTGTGGAGAACCTTTCAATGGATAAAATATCTCAGAACAACTGCCTTCATTAGGCCATTAAAGTTCTTCCATAATCCAGACACATTTTATTTCTTTGACAAATACCTTCCAATCCAGATAATGAGTCTAAAGCCCATTTCAATATTAACTTCTGGAAACAGATATTTCAGATATTTCCTAAATAGTATTTAGGATTGAATAAACAAATAACTTATAGAAAAACATTGACATGGAAAGGTGAAATGTCTTAACTTATTTGTAGCATTGCTTACTACTTGTTTGAGCTAACCACATAATTATTAAAAACTTTTTCTCTTTTTATATGTAAGTGTAAAACTAGTGAGTAGATTATTTTGTATTTATTAGTGTAGTGTATGGATAATACAAATCTTGTTGGCCACGTGAGAGTGCTATAAACAACCGATTTATGCAGCCGCCAATAAATGGACAAAGGGAGTGGAGGTCAGTTCCCACAACGTCACGGCCATGAAATGAAAGTGTAGTTGGATTGTGATAAATTCTGGTAGCAATCACATAGTGGAATAGGGTGTAAGAATTCAGTTAAGGCTGTGTGTGTCTATAACTTAATTATAGGTAGGAACATTATTAATTAGGCCAAGATGTCTGTCCAACATGAATTTAGCGTGAGTAAGGCTTAAACATGGCCGCTGTACTTGACACAAATAAATAACTTTTTTTTGTCAAAGAATATCGTTGATGATATGCAGACGAGAGCAAATTTTTAGTGTAGTTGTGAGTTAAGTGCATTGAAAGTCGTCAGTGACAAATTTGGGTCACGCAATTTGGGTGAGATTACATATTTAGAAATGATTACGCACCTTAATACATTAACTACACTGTATCTTTGTAAGATGTGGTTTCAGCCCCTTGGCTTCACCTTGCGTTAACATATAGGGTGGATAAGAAAATTCAAAGACTAGTTGATCTGGGAGTGTATGAGCCAGTTATATACTCCAGATGGGCCACAAAATTAGTTACAATTAAAAAAGGAAATGAAGAGCTTCGACTCTTGTGGAGATTACAGGGCAACACTGAACAAAGCCCCAAGCCCCAATAAATAGCCCCTGTCCGCAACTTCAGAGGTTTTTACACAGCTATCAGGAGGAACAATTTGTTCAAAAATTGATTTAGAGCAAGCATATATACAGATTAAAGTAGATTCAGAATCTGCAGATGTTTGAACAGTAAATAAAATCCTATGGATCCGCCCCGTGCACTGCTTGCATTTCTGAATTAATGCTGCTCCAGTCATTTTCCAGAAAAAGTGAGTATCATTCAGAATATCCCAGAAACTGTGAATAAAACAAAGTTATAGGCATTCTTAGGTTGAATGACTTATTATGAGCGGTTTCTAAGCAACAAAGCTACCATCTTTGAATCACTCCATCATCCACCGGACCAACAAAGTGAGTGGAACTGAACTAATGAACATAGACTGCTAGTAATAATGCCACCCCTCTTTGTTTACTATGACCCAAACAAACCTGTTGTCCTTACCTGTGATGTAAGCCCTTACAGAATTGGGGCGGTACTAGCCTATGTATAGAATGGAAAATGGCACAGAGGCGCCAATAGCATTTGGGTTTAAAATACTCACCAAAGTTTTTCCAATCGGGCATTTTATGTTATTCTCTAAAGAACTTTTGTTGGTTTCGGCCACCGGCTTACTAAGCCTGTCATGGCTTACACCTAAGTAGCAGGGCTGCCACTCTTTAGTCCTCAGATATACCTTCTTTGGATGGACTCTTTCCCTGAGCCCACAGGTTCTGCTGATAATAGCTCATCGTCACCAACCCTCTCACTCCCAGCCAACTGGCCAGACCCTGTTCCAAGCTTGTTGGTTTTGGCCCTGATCAGTCTCCTGTCTCTCGTCTGAAGCTGACCTGGCTTCGACTGGAGCTTAACCCAACCCCACCAGGTTACACCAGGGTACACCACTTGGTGGTGATATCAAGATTGAGTAGGAGAGGCTAAGTGAAACCCACTAGGTAGGCTCTTTGTATTGTGCATCAATAACTTGCTGATACTCCACTACTCTGTTAGTACCCCTGATAAAATAACAGAAATTGTGCAAGTGGGAGGAGAAGAATGGAACTTCCGGTAATTATAGGAAGAGGAATGGTGAAATGATAGAGGGAGATGTAGTCATTTTACTAAACTGACCCAGTTACAGGCTGGAAACAGTTGATGATGATGATGATGATGATGATTATTCTCATAAAAGTAGAGTGCAGCTATTCACAAAGAACTAGATCTGGTCTATGGGTTGACAAAGTTTCAACAAAACCTTCTTTGTTGCAAATTTACAGCAGTAATAGATCACAAACTATTTTTAGGACTATTAGCTGCCATCAAACCCATTACAGCAATGGTTTCATCTCACATGCTCAGGCGGTCAATAATCCTGTCAGCGGTGCCAATAATAATAATAACATTACCTTAGTTGATAAGGAGATAAAAGTTAGAATCTTGGCCTACTGTAATGAGTTTTTTTCTTCAAAATTGGTTTCTACCCTCCCTGAATGCAAATGTGGGTACATTTCCTAAAACAATTAGTATAATTAGTACATAAGTGTGTAACCCGAATGGGTAGTAAGATGCGCTGCTAAAAAACAACAACATAATACTACTCATCCAACACACAGAGGAAGAGGTGGAATGACAAATCTAAAGCTTCAATCTTGAAATATGCCAGTACTGAACAGAAGCCTGATAACAAAGTGGAAGGCTGGCAAAGTTGGTTAAATGGTTTACATTCCTTATCTGGCTCAAGAGGCCACAGTTCAATCCCAAAACTTGGTACACTAGTAGTGGATTTTTTTGTAGGTTTTTTGGTGTGGTTTTGTTTATTTACAGATGAATGAGGGTACATTTTCTTAAAATCCAGCATACTCCAACAAGGAAGTACAAATTACAAATAATATACAAAATAATTATGAAAATATTTTACCAACTCTTTGAGCCACTAGATATGCACAATATTGTATTTATTATGTAAATCATACATTATCATACAGTCAATGGTTCACAAACAAATATACATAGTATACATTTTATACAAAATATTTAATACACAATATGGTGAAATATTCAATATAAAAGGTGAACAGATATGAATATGGTGCTAAACCTAAAATTATTTTAATGTATATTTCAAAAACCATATCAAACTAATTCAAATTATTGTTAAAATAGATATAAATAATGACTTAAAAAAAAGATAATTTAATAATTGATGTAAACATGAAAATTATTTCATAATTATTATAGTGCATACCATGGGCGCCCACAGTAGAGGGCAAGGGGGGCACTGGCGCCCCCTCCCCATGGAATTATATTTTCTTTGACAAGAAAACATTGTTAAAATTTTTTAATCTTCTAGTTTGCCTTACAATTTTTTTTCTTCCAACATTTAACAACTATCAGGTTTACAATCGTGCTATATGGTCATCACATCCGCTAGATGCATTTCTGAATAAAACCTGTCACTACATTTCATCATAATCTTCTCGTCTGAGAACAGAGAAAACGACGATATCAAATGTTGCTGTAATTTTTTTAATATCTTGACATTGCAATTATAATGCCAGTGCCCAGCAGAAGCTTTCCAAGGTGAGCGGGTCTATGTGTATGTGGGTGAGTGGATGAATATATGCCACCCCCCCTCGAAAAATGTCTGTGGGCGCCCATGATGCATATAATGAAATTTAATATTGTTTGACTATTTTAGACATATAAGTTTCATGCTTTTATCCAATACTTATGCATTGGTAGTTTTGGGGATCAACCCAACTCAATAACTGATGAAGTGTAATTTTATTTCAAGTATAAATACACTTTTAAAACTTTTTAGTGATCAATACAAAGTGAAAAAGTGTCTTTGGTATATTTCCACAAAACTATAGATTTCCTTAATCTTGCATTGCTAAAAGTATCTGGCTTGGGTATTATCACTTTTGTTTAGTGATAGTGCTGTAGCTTTGACGGCTATTGGTGGTGAGTTGTTTATTTTAAAGTCATAGCGTGACATTTTTCTTGGCTTTATATTCTGTCCATTGTCAAGTAATGATACGTCACAAAATAGAGTTGAGACTTGTTCTATTGATACGGTTGATTCAATCCCAATTAACAGTACAAGTTTCCTGTGGTCACACAGTCATAGTGGAGGTGAGCTTAGAAGGTATGTTTGACAAATACTAGAATATTAATTTGTTTATGTGACAATGAGAAGATTTTTCCAGCTTAGTTTGTTCACTTATGTGTGTTTTTGTGAGGTATATTTGAATTGCAGCATATTTAATTTAAGCTACTAATTTATTCTTTAGAGTATATAATTATTTTTATTTTGAATAAGATACTAGCTAATGTTTTATTTTATTTTAATAATTTTATTTGTTTTATATTTAGTTGCTGAAAATTGTACTTATAGTCACAAATAAGTTTTATTGCTTGTAATAACACCCATTTAGTTATCTAAATACCCAATAAAAGTTTGTTGTGTGTGTATTATAAAATATGACATTGATAAGATAGATAACCAAAACAATTTATTTATTTATTTTTAGCTAATTAACATGCACTTTCTGAACTAACTGATTATATTAGCACACAAGAATTTCTATGAGCGAAAGTGAACGGTCCTGCCAATTTTTCCAGGAAAGATATTCTCATATAACTTCCAAGGATCTTTTACTATTTACATGCCACAATCAACATCGGATTAACAGCTTTAATTCCTTTCAAAGGGTGTTGTGCTATGGTTTTTTAACGTTTAAGAAAAATCCATCAACCTCAACTTGGGTTGAACCCACGAACAACAAATTCCAAGGCGAGCACTTTACCCAAAGACCACTGAGATTAATATTATTATTATCACTATTAGCAACTCGTCTTACTACCCATTCAAGTTATATGCACTTACGCTAATGTGTAATGGTAGGGTGATTGTAAAATGAAATGGAGGACCTACCTACAGTTTAACGTGGAATCTGAACTACGGTGGCACGCCTGGCATTCCACACATTCACAAGTTGTGATTAATACACGTCTTGTCAGAGGTGAAGGAAGGGTTTGGCAATCAGATAAATCAGTGCTGGGACCAAGAATTGAACCCCGGACCCTCAGCACAGAAGTCCGACACCTTGCCCCTAGTCCACCAGGTCACCGAAGGTTAACAATAACCAAATATATTTCACATTTGCTCATAGATGGCAGTAGTGTCTCAGAGAGTATTGTTTTTGTACCGCATATATGCTCCCACAATATCCCTTTCAATTATGAAGAAAGAGCTATTGCATGATGTGTTGATCTGTGTTTATTTGAAAGGTGTTTTTATCTATTGTGTCTAGTCTACCATTTTAGTGATATAATGCCAAATAATATGAAGTGTTTTAATCACCCTGGTAGTTTGTGTTAGGGCGTGATAAAATGTATAACAATAACTATGAAAAAGTAGATATTTAGCATCAATATACGTGCATATTCTTTATATTTTGGTTGCAAGATTAGCGCCCAGAATTAAAACTTGTCCCTACATATGTTTTGTATTACATGCACAACGAACCTAAGGATATGGTTAGTTGGGGAACTACAAAGTATGTATTTTGCTATACCTACTGTGTGGCGGCGATAACTGCATAACCACGTTGATTATTGCTATTTTTGTATGACAAAAATATCAGGATTGTAAAAAAAATAATCAAACAGCATGTCAAACATTCGAACATATTTTCTGCAATAAGGTTTGATCCACACCGTGAAGAGCTCCCAGATACAGTTGGCACACAAATATTGGATAAAGGAACCAGTGATGAAGATAGCGCAAGTGATATTTACTGAACCATCCACTTATAAGAATTTAGATTTGGTTGTTCTCTATGTTTTTGGGACAGTCAGGCAATATAAAAGCATTATATTGTGCAATAATGGGAAAAGAGAGGTAAATATTTACACGGAAGAAACAATTTAAATATTGTCAAAACATGTTTAAAATATCATGCTTGTTTAGGCCTAACCTCATAACCAACAGTATGAGTGCACAATAGTGTGGCGCACGAATACATTTATTAAAGCCCTTCTTTGTGCCAGTGTAGTTGGCGTCATGTAACACTCATGTCGAACGTTTACCGTGTGCGTTCTGTTAAATAAGAACAGTGCGTTCCAAACTTCAAACTAAGTGTTTAATAAATATGTTCCATTGTTTGTACCAGAAAGTATTCCTCTTCAACCTTTACAGTACTAGGTTTAATGAAGAATTTCACCAAGGTCTTGTATAAAATAGTATGTGTATTCAACTATCTTGTAGAAGTTTTTCCCGATATAACAGATGCTAAACTGAAAAAGGAATTTTCATTGGGCCCCAAATAAGGAGACTTCTGAAAGATGGTGTATTTGTAATGAAGATACAGAATTCTGAACTGACAGCTTGGATTTAGCTTAACGCAATAGTTCATGGATTTATCGGGAACAGGAAAGAAGAGAATTATAAATCTCTGGTGTAAACTTTACTACAATACTATGAAGCTATGGGATTCTGAATGTTTTAGAAAATTAATTTTCTATCTTCACATTTGGGTTTTTTCCCCTGATAATTTGAGAGATGTGAGTGATGAGGAAGGGGAACACTTTCATAAGGTCATATCCACGATTGAAAATCGATATCAGGAACACTGAGATATCTAATTATGGAATATCTCTGCTAGTTTCTTAAGCGGAAATGCAAAAGAGACTATAAGAAAATATTAATGGCAATCATTTTTAAGTATATAGAATGTAAATATCACCTTATTTGAGAAATAAATCGATTAAATCATTGAAAAAAATTCATGATGACAATTACATATTATGTGTAAATTGTATGGTGCTAAAAATTGTTACTTCATTTAAAAAATATACATACATATCTAATCATGCCATGTCCTTATGGGGTAGGCAATAAACTGCATATAGCTCAAAAAACAAAAACTCCGTATTAATCCATCCTCACTAACTTCCTCCACACTTCCCAACCCTTGCATACGCCCTTTGCTTCAACAACATCCATACGCCAAGTCATAAACACTCTTTTCTTCTTAAAACTCCTTTTTTCACATATTCATTTACAACATTTAACCATCTCTTACATTGCCTATCCCTTCTTTTTTATCCACACACTCTACCTTCATATATTTGCTTTGTCACTCTGTCCACACTCATCCTCTCAACTGCCCAAACCAACATAAGATGCTTCTTTCACACTGAATTATTGGATTACCTTTAAAACCACACTCCTTCAGCACCCACTCATTATTGACTCTGTCCATACGAGTTTTTCTACATACATTTATTAGATATTCCATTCCAACTTCAGTCACCATGCTCTTGTGTTTCTCTTGACGAACCCATGCTTCACATCTATATTTTTGATGTATACATGACACATCAAAATTATCAATATTTTTTAAGTGTTATTTATACTACACAAACACAAAATTATTCAGTTTAAATCTTTTAATAATAACTAATGTGCTTGTGAGCTTAAGACATAACAGTTTGGTTTAAATTTTTTAGTGATTGGCGGTGGTTAAGCTTGGACTGGAAACAATATTAGATATCTAAACAAATTTATGAAATAAGTTAATAAATAAATGCTTTCAAAAATTTTCAATTTACATTAGGAATACTATATAACTTAATATGTTTGGAAAGGTGAAAGTTATGACGCAGCTATGTATGATATAAAATGAAGGTCCACCATTTTGTTTATTAGATTTTACATTATTTAACACATTGTCAACGCAGTAAAATACACAGATGACCTAGCATTGCTGGCCAAAAATAAAGAAGAGTTGCAGGAAATGATGGCTGGTTGGTGGAGACAGGGATAAGCTATGGCATGGAGATCAACAATGAGAAGTCAAGAGTGATGGGGATTTAAAAAAAATAAAAAACAGCTGAAATAAATATTGGAAACCAGCAGTTTGGAAAGCATAGAGCAGTTAAAGTACCTGGGAAGTCTATTGACAAAGGACGCCTACTGAACCAAGAAAATTAGGTTGGAGATCACCATGATCAAGGAAGCTTTCAACAAGAAGAGGCTACTGCTGACCAGCAAGTTGAGCTTGGAGCTGAGCAAGAAATTGATGATATGCTCAATTTGGAGCATGGAGAGGAAACTTGGACTCTCGGGAAGATGGAAAAAGATATATATGGAGAGCTTTAAAATATGGTGATGGGGAAGACTTGAGAAGATCATGTGAACAGGCCGGTTAGCAAGAGAACCATTTTAATGTGAATCTTTGGTACAAAGCAAATTGGATCGGAAATATCCTTAGGAGGAACTGTCTTCTGCACGACGTTATGGAAGGCAATGTTGAGGGAAAGAGGAGCTTAGTAAAAAGGAGGAGTCAACTATTGGATGACTTGAAAATTAGAAAATTAGAGGAGCTGAAGGAGAGAGAAGACAGGATGCATTGGCGGTCTAAGTTCACTCACAAAAAGAATGGGTCTGTCGTTAAGACTACCTGATGATAATATTATTTTTTTTATTTGACTAATATCAAGGTATTTAGAAGCTTGCTATAAGGGGCAAAAATAAGGTATGTACTCGTAGTTTCAGATAAAGAGCACCAAGATTAGTGTGGAGATAGGATGTAAAAAGTAAATGATCAATCACATGTAGAGCACACTTCCTTGCCTCAGTGAATATGGCCAAGATATGGATTTTGACTATTTATAATCTCCAATCCAGTCTACTGCTAGTCTGACACCTTAGACTGTATACAACTAGCCCCAATAACTATTCAAGAAATCAAACACATATTTTAGGTCACCAGACATTACTGGTTTTAATAACCAACTATAACTAAAAATGGTAATTTAAGTGTGTTAAAATAAACATAATTGATCGATAGTAAAGTATATGGTGTGTGAGAATTTGGATTAAAAAACCCACACAAGACTTGTTTAAAGGTTGAATTAATCCAAATAAGCTATTTTTTTTAAATGTTTTCCAAACATTTATAATGAAAACGATTGTTTACACAAAAAATTGCAGTGTCTTTTGCTACCCAAAACGATTTGTGTTTTATTATTTCTAAAAAAAAGCCATGCATTTGAAAAAAAAATCTAGATGAAAAATATAGGACCACAGAAAACCTGATCAAGATGTTTCATTCCATAAATTTAAAGTGTTTCAAATTTGGAGAGTTAAAATATTTTCAACTAAAAAACATTAACATTTAATTGGTATTTAAACACTCAAATCTATTATTTTAATATCGACAAAATAAAGTGTTAAATTATTTGTCGCTTATTAATAAAAAATAAGTGATCTTGTATATGCAATTTCAAAATTGATTTTAACTTCAACAAAACTTTTACAAGTATTATGGATAAGGTGTGTTATATTATTATAGAAGTATAAATCACTAAACTTTATATAAAAAAAGTAATGTGTATAACATGAACAGGTAGTAAGACATCATGATATATAGACACACAAATATTAATCATATTTAGTTATTGTATTGAGCTATTTAATGATTGATATTCAATACACCTTGCAGCATGATTCTTTGAAAGTAAGTGACGGTTATAATGGTGCTTATGTTTTGTTGAATAGTTACACCTCTCACAGTAAAACTGTGCTTCTTTCCCACACTCTACTCTTTGATGTCTGATGAGGTTTTCATGGTGATAATACGCACGCCCACATGTCATACATGCATGAGTGGGTGGAACTTTGAATCTAGCTGATTTAAAAGACAGTAGTGTGTCCACTTGAAGTGGCCAAGGATTGTAATCATTGTCCTCAGTAAAATAGCCTGAAACAAACAGATATAGTGGGGTCAAAGATGGAAAAAAACAGATAATATTTTACACTTTATAATGCTCTTATTATTGTGAAAAATGACTACATTATTTCAAACAAATTAAATATTTTAGTTATAATATACTTTTATATGTGTTGACAAGGCTAAAGTACCAACACATGTTTGATAATATCTTCTAACAATGTAATAAATCTAATATTAAACATTTTAAGTGTAAAACAATTACCTTAATTACAACTTCCCTGAAGTAAATAGTGTTTTATTAAAATATATAGGCCTACACACATTATTATATATTACACATGCTAAGAAATATAATATAAGCTATTAATGATCTATTGTGTTGATAAAATCTTAAAGGTCCATTCTTGTAGTTCTAATGTTATAGTTAAACACTAAAATTTAAAATTTTACTCTTATTGGATGAGTTTAAAAAAAGGTTTATTAGATCTACAAAGTTTCTAAGTTAATGGGATTTTGTACCAAAATTTATAGGATAATAAACAAATACTAGGGCCTAAATCGTAATTTTATCATAAGATGTAAAAATAATTATATATTAAATATATTAGTTAAGTGTATGCTATTAAATTTTTTGGACATCTAAAAACAATAAATGGTGATTAAAAAAAAATTATATATTAAGATTGATATAATGAAAATAGTTTAAAATTTAAATTTGTATTTATTAAAAAAAATTTATGTACATAATAAAGTTTGAGAATAATAAAGCTATCAAAAACAGAATCAAATAATATCAACCAAAATCTTAACAATGTAAATAATTACACTTTCAAAAAATTAGTGATTGATCACTCATGAATGAGTTGTTCAAAGTTTGCATGAGCTGTGAATGAACAAACTCATAAAAAGAATTAACTAGAGTCAACTCTGGTAGTGGCATTGGTTGCAGCAGGAGCATTATAGACAATTAACACACATCATATACTATCTCTAGCCATGAATTATTTGTTTAAGAAATTTGACTTTTTATATGAGATCTTGATTTTATGGTTATTATGGTTGAAAAATATTCGCGTTAGGTTTGAATGGCAGCTAAAAAAAATCTTAATATAAATACCAACTTGGGCCGAACACTAATACACAGTTATTAGACAAAGGTAATGAATGAATCATGCTGGAGTGAAGGTTGTGAGAACAACAGGTTATTAGAGAGCCCAAAAGTGAGTGAAGTGACTCACACTAATGATATGGTTCAAACAGGGCCATAGAGGTATTGGCTCGCAGGGAATACATTAAGATTGGTGACCCTTCCCCCCAATCCCACCAGAGCAGGTGACTTATTATATACCTTACACAGATATGATACAATACCTGTGTATACAAATATATATACTATTGTTTCTTGCTATCACTGTCCCGTATATAATTTGATTTGTATTAAATAGTAACAAACTGTTTAAAAAAATATAGACAAATATTACTCATAAGTTAATATTTTTGATTAAAAAATAACCTCTATAGGTAGTCTTATTCAATAGTCTGTGCTGATCATATTTATTTCAATAGGGGCTGTAGAAGAAATAAAAAACATTTTAAATAGTTTGAATGAATGATACTTTTTATTTATCATTAATTGTTACCTTAATTATATATGAACAGATGTAAAAATATGTACAAGTAATATTGTTTGAAAATTTGCCTAGCATAGAAGTTTTGTACTTGTAAATTCACCTTACTAGCTTTAGAAACAGCAAAATCATTTACTAATTTATCATAATTAATATTCTTAGCAATATATTTTACTATTGATAAAAGTGCCAGGTGAGTTAACCTCTCTTGACTCATTGATGAACTTAAGTATTTTTTTATTATTCTTAGTTTATTAAAGCCTCATTCACATGACACACTAGTAAATGGAAATGTTAAAAAATAATATGAAAGCAATTAATAAATATGGATTAGATGTGGCTAGATACATTAGGTGGATTAAATTTAATAGGTTGAGAGAAATTGCTTTGAAAAATCCTGACTTTTTTAAAATAAACACGTGACATCCAGATCTATATCATATTTAATTGCTAAGCATTTTATACTAGTCTTAACTCTTCAAAGGTCATAGATTGCAAAGACTTTCCCATTACAAAGTTAAAGTGGTTTTTAAATTTTGAAAAAAAAGTTTTGATGGCACCCCCCTTCAGCTTAGCACCGCCATTCAGCACAGCACCCGGTATGGCCATCCCTGCTACCCTCCTCCCCCCTTGCTTCAGCGCTGGGTTCAACCTATCACAACAGCAGTTACAACATATTGGGAATCTTTCTACTAAGTAGTACTACAAATTAAAAAAACAGCAAAAAGGGTATGCCACCAAAATGGTTAATAGTTTCTGCATAAAAGAATAAATGTAATATATCCTTTGAAAATAAACAAAATATCATCACTCTTATAGATGCAGAACAATAATTTTAATATGATTCAATTTACATTATCAAATATATATATATAATTTATCTCTTGAATTATTGCTACTACAAAAAAGTTTTTTTTTTAATTATCCTTCGACTTATGTTATAATAATAACTACTTTCAACAATTTAGATCTAGTCTCTTAAATATCCAATTATGTTACAGAAAAGATACAAAAATGCTAGCATTACTAATTAATTTATTGTATTTACTTAATATTTATCTTCATAGTATCAATCTAGTGCTAAATCATATTGTCAAAATAATTTGTAGCAATAAACAACCCAGGTGTAAATATGGGTTTAATAAAATCATTTTCACACTTATTTATGTAAAAAGCAGTATAAATTAACCTTTTTCCCAAACTTTTAGAAATAGGGCTGCTTAATCCGGACAAATAATGTATTTAGCTCTATTTTGAATAATTTAACAGTGAAATTCCATTTGAAAGCTTCAGATCATATTTATTCCCTTACTTTTATGTGTTTTATTTTTAAATCTTGACATATTTGATGTTAGGAAATACATTAGTTATGAAATATCTTATTACATAAGTAGAACCTCGATGTTTATATTTTTTCTACTTATTATTGCATTATAGGCAGCAAAGCCCAAAACAAGTATTGTTGTTTAGTACCAACTATAGCTCCCGGAAACATACTACAGTGGCAGTGTAAATCATTGATTCACCTCAATCCCTCTGTTCAACCGTTAGGAGGTTAAACCATTCTGTGTATTGTTTTACTGTGTTTGGATATATCATTTATGTTGTAATTATTTCACTCAGTAAACCTGCTATGAAGAACAAGCATGTTACCAATAATTTTACAAATTTGTTATAAAACAAACGATGTATGATCCAACCAATTTTCTTTGCTGCATTTACAATATATGATTTATTTAAATTTCCTTAAAGCCTATCTGTTATTTTAGACAATCCGGACTGTATGTGTGTGTAGGGTGTAGTGTGTAAGGGTTGTGACATGTTTAAGAAAACAATTTTTTAGAGCACACTAAATGGGTTTAAGAGCACACTATTTAACCTAAATATATTATTAATAATATATGAACATGGATTAAGAGCACACTATTTAACAAAAATGAAAGATTATAGTTTATGGCCTTGGTTTAAGAGCACATTATTTAACCTTAATGAATGATTTATATTATATAATAATGACAAAAAAGTGTCAGAGTTTTACTCATAATGTATACTAACCGCTTCCCCCAATTCCTATGTGTTCACAAACACAATTTATATAGTATAACTTACTAATATAGTTAAACATAATAATGGAAAAACAAAATTTGATAAAAAAAAATCAATATTACCTTATTATGGTTTAAACAAAACAATAAAATACGAGTCTTTTGCTTTTCCATTCAAATGTTAAATAACATTTAAAAAAATAGTTTGTAATTGTATTTAATCATCAGGACACAAAGCTTGGTATACTAAGAAAAACTATTGACAAAGTAAATACAGTAGCCCCATGGCTTCTTTGGTGCTGACGGCTTTGAAAAGTTACCAGACCAAGTTACACATCCCTACGCCGAACTATATGATCTGCAAAAAAACATGTATTTAGCAACTGTCACTTCTGACAGTCAAAATGTAGGTATATACCTAAATGTTGACTGTCAGAAGTCAGCTGTGAGCTGTCAGTCAGCACCAAAAAAGTCATGGACTTACTGTAGGAAGTATTAGTGAATGTGGGGAGAGCTGTGAAAGTGTTAGGAAACCAAACAATTCTACTGAAAACTATTCAAATGGTAGTTCTGAAAACACATCATCCAGCTATCAGCCCCTAAGTGCTTGCAGTTTGCAAAAATACAAACAACAACATTTTGAGAACAATCTACCTGAAGTTATGTGTGTGCAATATACTGTGATGTGTGAATGCTTTTAGTTTATTGTGCAGTGTAGACTAATGTTAATTGATTGGTCGTTGCATAGGTTGAACTGGTTTACTTTTCATAATCTAAATTGTGTTTTTAGGTTAACACTCGGAATTCCGGTAGATAAACAAAACTAAATAGTCTACTTTAGTTTTTAGTAGGAAGAGCCTTTTAGAAACTACAAACATATTTTTTGTGGTGAAAATTTATCGCATTCTACTACAGTAGTCTCGGAAACTTGATCTAGTGGGGACTAAGATGGTGTTGAGCTATTGAAATGTCGAGTTTTACGAATGAACCTGCATAAGATGTTGTTTACTATGTTTACTAAACAAGGATGAATACAGTACAGTATTGAATATTAGAGTTACTGTACTTTAGTATTGTATGGTACAGTAACAGTAATATATCTACAGTACAATATATTACATGTTAATATAATGGTGTATACACATATGTGCAATATATATAAATGCAGTACAGTACTGTACATATAATATCTATTGATTAAAATAACATGTTACTGAATTAGAATATTAACAAACACAGAACTTGTAAAAAAAACCACAGGACGACTGTTCCACTCGAGCCACACAAACAAACTGAGAGTGCAGTTGAATGACCCTTAGAGTGTATTGACTGGCGCCAACAACTGTGTGCACATGTGTGTGTCAAGTTACATAAAATGTTGAATTATCGAGTGTCGAGTTTCTGAGAGACTACTGTATTTCATTAGTGTTATTTATTATACGTAATATTAATGTATATCAAATGTGACTGTTGAAGATTGCATGACTTGATGTATAGATAATAATGGCTTTAAATATATTTTGTATTGTCAAAAAAGTTTCTTACTATCTGAATGTAACTGTACACAAAGTTGTCAGAAGAGCAGGTTGACTATCTAGGGCACAAACAGCCCCAACCTCTTCAACATTTTAAATAAACCTGTGTCTCAAAGGTATAAGAGTCATTTGGCCCAGTGGCAGTGTAGGATGGAAGGGATAATAGATCAAAAAGGGGTTTGGGGGACTTAGCACCCCCGCCATAGAGCTTAAAGAGTTACGTAGGCCCTCCCCAAGCAAATGTTTACAATTGGATGCTTTTATGCTATTGTAATGGGCCTCAAATGAAATTTATTTGAAAATTTGATACTTCTAGAAGATTTTTAGAATGGTCCTCACCTAGTTAATTTAATTTTAGTTTGATGCCTTTAAGAAGGTATTTGGAGGTTTTTTCCTTTAGCACTGCATCTTACTAACCGCTAGGGTTATATGCTTATCTACTAATTACTATAGTGGTTTTAGGGATTAGAAATGCTATATTTATATGAAATGTACCCACATTTCCATGTATAAAGAGTGGAAAACCATTTGAGAAAAACTACCCTCTGTACACCCAACCGAGATTAAAACCTCGATCTCTCCATCCTTGGCAGTTTAGTTCACTTTGTGAGAAGTGAATTAGACCATGAGGCCACCAAAGGGGGTTTAGTTGGGTTTTAAACCTATTATATTCTAAATAAAAAGGGAAGTAAAATAATCCAATAGGAATGCAAATTTATCTCGCCTTAGGTTATGCCACTGTTTATAGGTTTATTTAAAAAGTGCTCAATGTAAATTTTTGAACTTGGAGAGAGCAGGTCCTATTTAAGTTTCTGTGTGCTAATCAAATTTATAGGGTTTAAAGTACTTAATCGCAGCCCTTAATTACCTTAAAAATAAGCTCCAGATAGCTTCTAGAGGAATTTAAGGCTCATAATTTTTTTTTTTGGCTTGTGTTTGTGTAATATAACTCCACCTCCTTCATTAAATTACTATGTGAAATTAGATTATTAAATATATTAGTTTCTTGGAGTTCTTTTTCACTATAAATGTTGGCATTTTTTTATTTATTTTTTCCAAAGCTTATACATTATTTTTATGTTCTTACAATCAACATGGAAGAAAATATTCAGTATCTTTAAATGATTATTTTATAGGTTATACTCGAGGATACAAATGTATTATTGTTACATCAATTTCCATTGAATTTATTTATTTAAAATTGTGATTTTGGTTCTTTATATTTATAATTTACTCAAGCAGTTTAGTTTGAATATTGATTTGTGGGTTCAATGGTGTATATTAAAATACCTTGCGTCATTTTACTAAAAATATCAGTCTGTATATTAGGTTTTATTTTTTATTTATTATTAGATTAATTTTATTTAGATTTGGGGAGGAATGGAGGGGAATGCTAACAGTTATCAGGAAAGGAAGAAGCTACAAAACGATGAAAGAAGACACTTAGACTCGAAGAAAATGGGAGATGTCCAGATGATACTTGTCTCAGGACAGAATTACAGAAAAAGAATATTACCTGCCCCCCCCCCCCCCCCCCCCCCNCCCCCCCCCCCGCCTCCACTGAAATTTCGACCTGACTAGGGCCTTGAATATAATTCACAAAATTACAAAGAATACATTGTTTTGAGTTTTTTTTTAAATAATATTTTGTACTTTCATTATTTGTAGTTATTCTTCAAATAGTCATACATAGGCATTGTTGGTTGTAGTTTATATCACTTTTGTTGTACAACCATGACTAAAAATTGATTCAGTTGTCCACATGACTAACATAGCTAAACTACAAAAACTACATGTTTTGTAGTACTAGGATTAACTACACACTCAGCAAATAACTAACCTTATTTGTCAATTGTTGATGAAGGTCAAGTTTTTCAAATAACCAGATTTTAGATTAATTGGTTTGCATAAATTGTCATATTATATGAAAACCATTACTAGTAATCCAATACTGTAGTATATTTAGGATCAAACTTTTACTTCACATTCCGACTGGTCAGCAAAGACTTTCAAAATTGCATCACTTTTAAGTGGGATTAATTCTCCAAATAATCTTACTTAATCGATTAATAACCAAGAATATGTTGCCTGGCGAGACATTCTCTTTTAAACTAAATCCAGGGGTAGGTGCAAGTAATTCAACTACTCAAACCTTAGTCCTTACTGATTCGTTTGTTCCCATTTTCAGTCATATTATCCCCCTTGAAACAACAATCCAGTCAACGTCACATGAACCTTTGAAAGTGATGATACAATTAATTAATTAACTTTAGTGTTGTGGAAAATAACAAATTAAATTTAGACAAAAAAGTTAAAAATAACCAGGAGTATCTGAGACGCAACACAGAAAGGTAATGTTTGCTGTATATTTATTGTAGTAACTTCCACAGCGTGAATCAATTTGATATGCTTATTTGTGATAGTTACCAAATAATAGGTCCTTAAATAGTTATTTAATGTAACTTGAGGTTGTAAAAAACATTGATGTTTTATTTTTAAAATTTTGTTTAGGCATTTTATTATAGTTTGGTGACCTGGTGGTCTAGGGGTAAGGTGTCGGACTTCTGTGCTTGGGGTCCGGGGTTCAATCCTCGGTACCGGCACAGATTTATCTGATTACCAAACCCTTCCTTCATCTCTGACAAGACATCTTGTGAATGTGGGGAATGCCAGACCTCCACCGTGGTTCGAATTCCACGTTAAACTGTAGGTCTCCCGTTTCATCTCACAATCACCCTACCATTACACATTAGCGTAAGTGCGTATAACCCGAACGGGTAGTAAGACGCGGTGCTAATAATAATAATGTTTATATTATTTTAAAAATAGTGGCACCCGCAGACATTTTCTAGGAGAGGTGGGTGATATATTCCCCCTCCCCCACCCATATGTGTGTCCCTGGAAAAACTTCTGCAAGAATTTACATTATACTGGGATTGTAAAGATACTAGAAATATAGAAATTGCAAAGAGCAAAATTTTGCTTCAACCTGAACACAACTAGTTGACTTATAAAAATAAAATTTCATAAATTTAAAGTAAAAATATAAAATGTAATTCTGTTTATAACTCTATAAATAATTTGGTGTCATAAACATGGCCTTAAATTTGGGAAATTGGAGACAATATTTAAAAATTCCAAATCTTATTCATTATTATGCATGATATATTGATTCAATAAGCTTACTTATGACGAGGAATGAAGTCCTAGAAAGGTAAATATATGAAGATATTCTTATTATTTTAGTGAGGTAAAATAAACAACTTTTAAAAGATTTACTTTATTACAATTTTATCATTTGAGCTCATTTCACAGCATTACATAAACACAACACTTACTTAAATAAAAATTGAAGGCATCTATGGTCATTACCAAAGTGATTTATAACTTTTTCTACAAAAGTGGTTTTGTTTGCAGAAAATAAATTGTAAAGAAAACTAAAAAATTAAAAAATGTTAACAATGTTTTCTCAGAAAATAAAACATTTAATGTATTAAATTAAACTAGAAATTCTAAGGGAAGGGCAAGTGCCCCCCCTTCTCCCTTGCCCTTACCGCGGGTGCCCATGTTAACAGCTATAACCAAATAGGATACACCAAATCATTAAGCAATCAATTAGTTTCTTTACTTTTATCCAAACACTTCTCAACTATTCTGCCCCAATCCTAAAGCATACACTTTCTAGTATATGAAATCATACAAGTTCTCAATGTTTTAAACATATTATTTTAGTTCTACTCAATTTAAATAAGAATAAAGTTGTATTTAGCAATGACAATGTATCAAATGTGTTACAAAGCCTCAACATAGAAACTAGCCATAAAATACTAACCACAGAATCTTGCACACTAATGTACATGCGCAAAATAAAGATACTTAGATGCAATTAATGAATATCAAAAGAAATTTATGTATCAAGTAAACTTAACTTACATCTCCTTTGTAGTGATTTTTTTAAATATATATTTTATGATGTCAATTTTTCATCTTTGAGTTTGTATCTCAGCTAAACTTAAACAACATTACAACAAATATGAATATGTTCTCTTGCTTCGCAAGCACAACGATTAGTTACACTTATTGTAAGGAATTGTAATGGTAGAATCTCTGTGTGCATTGTTCATGTGTCTCTTAATGGCACTTCTTCTGTGTGACTTATACTGACATAAGCTGCATTTAAAACGCGGTTCTTTTCCACATTCATGACGCATGTGGCTTACCAGTGAATTTCCCCATTTATAAACTTTGCCACATTTATCACAAGGAAAACCACCCATTTCACCAAGAGGTTGATTAGTAAGGAACAAGCTGCTTTCATCATTAAATGAAACAAAACTAATCTTCTGAGACTTGTCCATTTTCCATTGTTCTCCATTACTTGACCAGTTCCCAGGCATAATTACTTCTGCAAATAAATGAAGTAATATAATACATTAGATATGGGAAATGAAGAATACAATGTATTATAAAAACTTTAACTTTAGAATCTTTTTGAGCCAACAAAATAAATGTGACTACTTATAATAAAGTTTTATTTTTTTTACAGTAAACTTTTACACAGGAGTAGATAAAAAAGTACATCAACCATATTTTTCATTATCATTCATGTTTTTGTCTAGTGAATAAATGTACTTTTATCTTTTTCAAATATGTGTATTGTCATTCTTAATCATATCCCTTTGTCTTGTTAACATTAAAAAGATATCGATTTTATGGAAATATATTACATGCTTCACGCTTTCCCTCTGGAGAGTTTTGAAAAGTAAAACCTGGTTGAGGACTAACACAGAAACATATGATTTTCTTTTAAGTGCAACTATTACCTCTTTGTCCATTGACAGCAAGTTAAAGTGTGAGAAATGTTCCTCTTACATTGTGCAAGACATAGAGTTCAACCTATTTTCCATATTTATTCCTATCAAACTTTCTTATACCAACATTTGAAATAAGCAATTTATATTCATCATATGTGTAATCACCTATTTATTTTTCAGCTCTACTCCAGCCAACTTTAAAGCTTTGCTAAGCCTTACCGTTTTCCTTGTTATTGCCACCAATTTACACTTCAACGTGCTAAATTTCACAGAAAAGGAAGAGTTGTTCTATAGGCATGTAAGAAGAGACCTGCTATGAGGAAGAGAAGTTCCCTTGAAGTGTAAGGAAGTGTTTGTACCCATTGTCACATATGCAGCCAAAACAAGGAAAGTAAATGTAAGAGAGACTAGGAAAGTGGAGGCCATGGGAATGAGTTGTTTGGGAAAAAGTGGGAGTACATGGAGTACATGAGATAGTAGAGGAAGCAAGACTGAAATGGTATGGGCATGTAATGAGGATGTAAAAATAGAGGATGTCAAAGAAAATGTTGGAAATGAAGTATGTGGGAAAAAGATCGCAAGGGAACCCAAGAAAGAGATGGGAAGAGCAGATAATAGAAAGTGTGTAAGTAAAAGGAGAATAATGGAATAAATTAAAGGAGATAGAATGGTAGAAGGATAAAGGAAGATGTAGGCATTTTACTAAATTGATCCAGCCACAGACTGGAAACAGTTAATGATGATGATGATTATTATTACTTTGATTATGATGATGACAATTATGTAATCACCTTTTTTTAGTAGCAGGATGAGTGAAGAGGGGACAATTGATTTGTAGAAATGAAGATTTTCAATACAATTTAATAAATTATTATAATTATTACTATGGATGTGACCTAAAAATTTCCAAATATTGCTTTAAAATTACATCTTTAAAACCCTGAAAATGAATAAAAATAAATTAGAAAAACTTGCCACCAAAATGTTAATATGGCCTCAAACAATCATCACTCGGCTGGAATGAGAAATTTGACAGATTCCTGAAAAAGCTTGTATTTATTCAAAGTAGTGCAGATAAATATGTTTATTGGGCGTTCAACTGAAGAAAGTTTCTACTTGTATAGTATTTCAAATATTGACAATGGACTACTATGACTAAGAACAAACTATCACTAATATTTGTACTGAATAGAAAGAAGATAACTTTTGAAGTTATTTTGTGGGTATGGAAATAAAATAAAATAATTTTGTTGGCTCAATATTTATACATCAAACCAACTATTTCCGTGATCCATAGATTCAATTTTTGAGATTCCAAGTGAAGCAGTGTGCCTGCCGTTCCTCAAACTCACCTAAGTTCAAATGAAGGAGAAAATAATGGAGATGTACCCTTTTGAGAAGTTGTTGGCTGATTAATGTTTGCTGCATTAGTCAGTCATCCAGTTGTTATACATGCAGTGGGAAACATGAGCAGACATTTACATATTTGACAAATCATGAAACAAGTTATCAGAATGTAGACAAAGGTATTTTAAAGTACCTGAAATATACATCTATCTATGGTATTGAATTCAAAAAGAACAAACACCCACATAAATTAATTGGATTTTCAGACTCCAACTTTTCAAATGACTACTATTCCTTTAAAATGAGTAACAACCTTAGACAATGGTAATGTATAGTATCACTTTCTACAACCAAAACAGAGTAGAATGCTGCATCAACTGCAGCCAAAGAAGTTATCTGGCTGAGACATCTACCACAGGAAATGGGGGAAACAGTTAGAGATACCACAACGCTAATAACTGACAGTCAAAATACAATAGGTTTGGTCCATAATGCAGAGTTTCGCAAACAAACCAAACATATAGATGTGCACTGCCATATCATATACGAGAAGTATGAGAATGGTGAAAGTGATATCAAATATGTAACCTCTAAAGACCAGCTTGCAGACTTACTAGCCCAACCCCTTTTAGGTGACCATTTTAAGACACTTCGTGGTGCTTTTCTCGATTGTAAAACTAGAGTTTTAATTGATGCTTCCCATAGATAAATCAAGTTTTGAATATTATTCTTGTCCAAGCTAACCTTCATTGGCTGATATAATGTAATTGTGTTAGTGCACAACTACGTTGTGCATGTCTTTGTAAACTAGTGAGATGGTCATTTGTCTTAGCAATAATGTGTCTTATAATCATGTCTACAAAAATTTGTGGTTAGTGTAGTCTAAGTTCTTTATAATCATATTAAATTTAACACCACTTAAGTAAATTTTCATATTAATTGAGCAGTTGTGTTATAAAAGGAGATAAATCCTAGGTTATTTGTTGCAAATTCTTTGAGTGTAGTCTTGATTTTCTTCTTTGTCATATAATAAAATAATTTCAAAATATGATTTTTATTTTCACTCTAATAACATAGATTCTAGGTGTAAAAAAGTACCTATATCATCTTATTTTCATGCTAGCTGAGTAAATATGTTTTAGTAATTATTTATCATGAAAACTGTTAATCATTTTAATAAACTGTATGATGTTTTTATTTGTGTACAGTAAATTATTTTATAATAGGCAAAACAATTTTTAATAGTAATATTTAGATTTAGACAAAAACCTTAGTCTTTAGAAAAAAGTTACAGCTGAAATACAATACCTATAATATAAACTAATATCATAGTTGATTAAAACATGTAATTTAAGGGTGTCCGGCTCAACTATATTTTAAAATTCCCTGACTTTTCCATGTTTTACAGAGAAAATTCCCAAACTTTCCCAGTCACTGTATATTACAAACATTATTTTATTAAGATCGCAATCCAATATAATGCTATTATTAGATGCTTGCACAGTCTGAAACTATATCACTCTATGAATCTATGAAAGAGTTAAAGGGGTTCAGCCTAAAGCAATGGGCTATTGGGTAGTGCAATCTAAGTTAGATTTCAGTGAGATCATATTGATATAATAAAATATCGCCTTATACCATGACTGTTGTGAAACCCATTTTTTAGTTATTTCTTGCTATATCATAATCCAATTCTTGCACATGCCCATAACCGGGACTCAACTTTGGCTAGAGACGTGCATTGAAGGGGTGGAAAGATGACATGAAAATTACATTTTGACCTTTAGAATTGAGATTAGTATGCTTAACTAGGACAAATTGTAGTAAAATAGTTTTATGTTGACAATTATAGATAAAAGTTGTGTATTTTTTTAGTGAATATGTGGAAATCACAGGAATTTGTTAAAATTCCCTGACTTTACTATTACTTTTCCCTGAACAAACACATTTCTGGACCCTGTTTTTAAGGTTTTCCAAGTCACTGAACACCCTAAATTTACATGTTTTAGAATACAGAAAATTCATAATGAGAACACTTATAAAAAAAAAATTGATAAAATTTATCATTCAGAATATATTAAGATTTAGAACCAATTTCTAAGACTATAAAGAAAGTTTAGCTCCCATTGTGGTAATGTAAAAGATGACGGTGGAAGTTTCCCTTCTGGTGTGCTGTGTATGAACAAAGTTGACATTTAAACTGAGGTTCATGGCCGCATTCGCGTCGTTGATGACACTGCAGTGATTTTCTCAACTTGTAAATTTTGCCACATCTGCCACAAAGATATCCACCAGTGCTTGGAGCGATTGAAAATGGATCAACATTTTCTGAACAACTGCTTTCATCAGGCCAATTGGGTTCTTCAAGAATCCAACCAGGCTTTCTATGCTTTAATAAATTCCTATCAATCCAATTATTGAGTCCACGATTCACACCAATATCAATTTCTGAAAGAAAAACAAATAAAATATATTTGAAATTTATTTAGACAGTAACAATGGGAAATAAATAAACTCATTTCAAGGAAACAAATAATATGCATCATATTCTGAAAATTGAAAAATGACATCTGGACACGGGAAACGAACCCGGGAGCTTTGGCTTAGTACGCCAATGCTCTTACCAGTGAGCTAACCAGGATTCGCCCCGTACAGTTATAATAATTGTACAAGTGGCGGCAATAAGCCAGCTACCGAGTCAAAGGTGGCTGCGTTATCTGATAGCTCGTGATCTTAATAAATCACACATTTGTAGCCGACGATTTCCACACGTCCATCATAGACTCTGCCTTAAAATATGAGTGAAGAGTGAAGATTGACCATGGGCACGGGACGAATCCTTGATAGCTCAGTGGTAAGAGAATTGGTGTACTAAGCCAAAGGTCCCAGGTTCGATTCTCGTGTCCAGGTGTCATTTTTCAATTTTCAGAATATGATATCTAGATGGAGTAATTCTCACTAAAATGCATAAATAATAGCTTTGTCTATTTGATTCATAAATAATATGCAGGTGTAATACTAAACATGTTCTGAAAAAGTTTTTCCAGATTTTTATTTTTAAAGTAGTAAATCATAAATCCATTAGTATTGTTTCACTTATTGTTAGACAATGAACATTTTTATATAATATGTTATTTTTATAAATCAATGAATATACAAAAAGTGAAACTTAAAGAAAAGTAAATTAAACCTATCAATCTTAATTCAGGAGAAAAACAAATGGTTTATCAAAATCAAAATTGACTTGTATTTATCGAAAACAGTAAGAGTTTAACATGCTTATGAATTGGTACAAAAGTATTTTTGGAAATGTATGGTAAAGTTTTGAGAGTAAATTTACGAGTTTATATAAAATGTGTATCATCTACGTCACACGTACTGGTTACTATTATAAGTGGATTCCAGTAGATAGCCCTTCACGTTCTGGTGATATCAGGGACGTGAAGTGCCAGATAAAGTGTGGAGATTGAGCAAGGCAGTCTGGTTTTGAGAATGGTATGGGCCAGGTCATGCTCTGTGTGAGATGAAATTGTCAAAGACAATGATTGTTTAGGGCCCAGTGTTACAGTGCATTATCGTAAATAAGTGTGTTCTGTTGTATATGGACGATTTATTGTAGTGCATTAAGCATAATCATTAATACATGTTTAAGTCTTCTTGTTTTGCTTTTTATACCAGTGGTTGGGTCTTACTCGTGAAATAATGAATGGTGGTTCCCAAGTGCCAAAATTATATTTATGAGATTTCTTGGTCAGCCATGTGACACAATACCATATTGGTAGCGGGGTGCGGGGCAAAAGTATGTATTGATAAAAAAAACAGTACATATGTTACTGATTCCAATTCAAACTATATTATTTTTTTCAGTTCTTGATTCTAAATCTCACATTACAAAAACTAATCTAAAGCCATTTGGTTTTGCCCACTACAGGTGAATATTATATAATTAACTAATGAATGGTCATATCTAAATTTCAAATTTTAAACCAAAGAAATAATTTAAAAACCTTACATGTTCAGAATATAGTCATAGTAAATTATTCGAGATTCATTTTATTGTAAGTTTGTAGCTATAACTTTAAAAATGTATATATCTATGATCCAAGGGAAAAAAGAACCAAATGTATAGAAACTCAAACCAGATCTTACATGAAGGATGATTCAGGTTGCAATAACAACAATTTGTGTGTGCATGTGTGTGTACACAATTAAATGGTAGTTTTTAAATAGATATTCACACACATAAATTGTTGTTATTGCACACATATGGGTCTAGGAAGAATTTAATTTGGGGGGAGGGGGTAAGGTTTCAAAATTGTAAACGATTAAAAATCTAGTTAAAATCTATGTTAAATCTATGTTAAATCTATGTTAAAATCTAGTATTAAACCCTAAGAAATAGTAACATTATTATTTTATTTGTATGAGAAGGTAAGGTGAAAGGGAGGGGGGAGTAGCAAATAATTATTTTTTATGTATATACCTTCCTCTCTCCCAGTTAATGTTATAAAATAGGATGCTCTTAGAAGCTATTTAGAATAGGGCTCTCATTCTTTATGGTGGCCTCATGGTCTAAGGTGTTAATCCCACAGTAGACTAAATTGCCAATGACAGATCGATCAAAGTTCTAATTTTGGTTGGGTGTACTGAAGTTTTTGTTTACAAAATAGTTTTCCACTATGCCTCCACACAAATGTGGGTATACTTCCTCTTAACTTTATAACCTTTCAAATCCATAAAACCATTAGTGTAATTAGTACATAGTGAATAGCCTGAACTAGTTTAATAAATACCTTACCAAACTTATTGAAATTGGTCTTCCCTCAACACATTTTTGAAAATTGAATGCTTTTAGAAGCTAATTGGAGTGGTCCTCGATAAGATTTTTAGACACTATTAAATGCTAATGGAAGCTATTTGGGGTGGCCCCCTACGGGTATATGTTTAAAATATTGGCTACCTCTAGAAGCCATTTAGAGTAATATTTGCCAGGAAAATTGTTGAAAATTAAATGCCTTAAAAGCTATTTGGAGTGGCCGAGCCCTGGCAAATTTTTAAAAGTGGTTACCTCTATAAGTCATTTGAAGATTGATACAAGGCCATATTTAAGCTTCATATTAAAGACTTTTGAAAATTTCAGGTGGGAGAACTCCTTAAACACCCCTCCCTATGCCCATGTATATGTATATATTATATATATATGTATATATTATATATATATATGTATATATTATATATATATATATACATATATGAACATATATATATAAATATATGGACATATATACATATATTTGCATATTAGGATGGGTCAGGTTTCAATACCACAAATTATCGGTACTTCCAATTTTATTCATATATAATTTTTATAAAATAGTTTTTATTAACAATGCACTCATGCAAACAATGATTTAAATTCTAATAGATTTGAGTAAGTATAGTGGATTTAGGCTGCAGGGAGAAACTATAGAGTTGAATAGAAAAAACCTGTCATGTAAATAACTGTTAAACTATGGAACTTGCAACTATGCTGGTATCCACCTAGGTAAAACATAATGATGTTAAATTTGTTCATTTTCAAAAACATCAATGTTTCATTTATAACATAATTGTGTTAGGTTTTCTCATATACAAAAATTTTAATGTCTCAATAGAAAAGTAATAATGTTAAGTTTGTTTAGTTACAAAAAACGTATGTCTTATTTAAAGAATAACTTTGTTAGGTTTAATCATTTACAAAAACATCAATGTTTCATTTAAAAAACAATAATGATAAGTTAAAAAAATTAATGAATACAAAGAAACAAAAAAACAAATTTAAATCATACATAATGAAATTTGTTAGTACTCAAAACCAACAAAACAATATTATTTCCCCCAGATTTTGTTTTTTTCCTCATTGTTCTTATTGTTTTATTTAGCTCACATATTATATTAAATATTAGCTAACATTTTATTTAGTTAATGTTATTTAGGAACAAAAATTATGTTTGAAATATTATTAATTCTGCTTGAGGAACTTAATATTTTAGAGCTATTGACATCGAGCACAAACATTCCTTAGCTTAATTTCAATTGAATTCAATAATATTAAAAATATATAGCAGTATTTTTGCATACCAAAATCTAGATTAACCCTAAATAACCATAAATAAACAATTTGATTATAAATGTTATTTCATCAAGCAAGTGTATCACGTTCTATAACTTTTTGAAATCAATTTTATTTGAAAAACTCACTCTGAACTTTAAAGATTGATCACAAGCTTTTTGTGTTCGATTTTTAGATATTTTATAACAGAGAGAGTGAAAAAATAAAATGTATTTAGTTTACACTCCTACAAACTAAAATTGACATGTTCAATAAATAATAAATAATAATAATAATAATTTTATGATCAATTTTTATTTCTCTGCTTCTAACTACAATTTAATAATAGTTTTTTGCCAACCGCTCTACCAAACTAATTACACTATTCAATTCTTGCTTCACTCACTCCCCCTTTAATTATAATCTTGAATATTCCGTGTGTGGTTTTATTTGTGATAAATTAATAGATGACTTCAATTTCTGAGTACAAAATCACAGTTCATGCATGGTATTAATGACTTTAAGCTGCTGCATTAATTAGTTTAATTGAAAAATAGTTAGGTTAAAACTTATATTTAAAATAATATTTATAGTATTTTAAGACTTTTTGAATGTTTCATAACATTTTATTAGATTATTACAATTGCTTTATAATTATAATAATAATAATAATAATAAAATGTTATGAAACATTTAAAAAGTCTTAAAATACTATAAATATTATTTTAAATATAAGTTTAACCTAACTATTTTTCAATTAAACTAATTAATGCAGCAGCTTAAAGTCATTAATACCATGCATGAACTGTGATTTTGTACTCAGAAATTGAAGTCATCTATTAATTTATCACAAATAAAACCACACACGGAATATTCAAGATTATAATTAAAGGGGGAGTGAGTGAAGCAAGAATTGAATAGTGTAATTAGTTTGGTAGAGCGGTTGGCAAAAAACTATCATTAAATTGTAGTTAGAAGCAGAGAAATAAAAATTGATCATAAAATTGAATTATAAACACACTACCAGTATTCAAGTTAGATATTAGATCATATTATATTATATACTTAATTAATGAAACACAAAATAATGTTATGTACTATTACAACTTATTTCTTGATTATAATTCTTCACTATGAATATATTAATACATAAAGGGGTAGTTGCGTGGGTTTTTTCCAATGTTTGCAGTGCTTGTCTAAATTATGTTTGTAATTTGTTCTCATCTCTCAATGAAGAGATTTTTATGAACATCAGTGTTGCATCATGGAGTGTTGCCAGGGTAAGATGAGTTAGTTTAAACTGTATTTGTGAATTGTTATCACTTAATATAACACTCATTGGCCAGGTATCAATGACCATATGGAAGTTTGTAGAGTAGAACCTTGTATGTGGAAGAAAATATATCACAGGTATAATTTTAACAAGCTATGTGTAACCTACTAACACACGTTACATCATCGATTAAAACACATGTCCGTGTGAGGTTTGTAGAGCAGAGCCTATGTATGATTGGAAAAAATAGAAAAATAGGGAACTAATGGGAAAAAATATTTCACTGAGATAGTTTTAACAAGTTATGTGTACCCTAGTAAATACAAATCTAATTAAATAAAACAAAAAGCAAAGAAATTTATGAACTAGATTGATTAATAATTTATTTTATTTTAATGGGATTAAACTCACACATAAACAAGTTTAACTAGTTTTGTGACAAAGTAAAATATGACGGAAATAGTTTCCTTTTTGATGTGTCTTGTAAGGACATAAGTCACAATGAAACTGTGGTTCCTTCCCACATTCTCGCCGTTGATGGTTCCGCAGTGAGGATCTCCAGTGGTATGTCTTACCACATTTGCCACAGCGATGTTCACCATTATGTGGAGCAATGGTCAATGGATCAATTGTTTCTGAGTAAATGCTTTCACCATGCCGTGTAGATTGTTTATCTGACCAGTCAGTGTCACTTTTCATTGATAAACTCCTGTCAGCCCATTCTGTGAGTCCGTAGTTCACACCTGCATCAATTTCTGGAAATAAAACAATAATAGAATATATACTTATTAGCTTGCCAAATTTTTCAACGAGGTTATAAAAAGAAAATAAACTTACTAAAGTTAACAAAAGGATCAATCAAACTATCTATTTTGATAAATTTTATTTTTTATTGTGAATGTGATAACTTTTAAGTTTTGTAATTAACTAAAACAACGTGTGTCATAGTTATGGAATTAAAATTGAATTGGAATTTCTTAAACCTATTAGTTTTTTATTTGTTTGAGGTATTTAATGTTCATTTTCTGAATTACTGATTATATCAGCACGCGAGAATGTCTATAAGCGAGAGTGAAAGGGCCCACAAATTTTGAAAGGGAAAGGTGCTTTCACATACCTTTCAGGGATATTTTACAAGCCACAATTGACACGGGACCGACGGATTTACTTCACCTACAAGGGAAGATGTGCTACAGATTTTTATCACTCAAGAAAAATCCGTTGACCCCGGCTGGTTTTGAACCCACGATCATCGGGTCCTGAGGCAAGCGCTTTACCCCAAGACCACTGAGGTTGACACACATATGTTAAAAGTGATAAGATAATGGTATTATTATAGGCATACATTAATACTCTATATTTATGTTTTAAAATTAAATAACACACACATTTTGATTTGAGTAAAAGAAGTTGTATTTTTCTTCTTGGAATTTTTTCTTAATGGTTGGTTTAATAGTATAGCTTCCGTTACACAAAAGACTTGATTAAGTATGTATTAAAGACATTTGTAAAGATACTTTAGCACTACGTTTTACTGCTCATTCGAGTTATACACTTATTTATGTAGATGTTTATATAATTAATTACAGGTATGCTTGAGACATTTTAGCCAAAAGGAGTCTTGCCCTTGATACTTACTTTAAAGCTAGAAGATGTCGTCTTCAAAGATTATTACCATTATAAGCCATGAGTGTAATGGAATATATTAACTATGTTAGCCTGTGGTACACAGCATATTTATTATGGCTATGCAAAAATAATTTAATAGTGACAACCTTTGTTTTTGGCCTAAGTTAACCTAGTTTGAACAGATTATGTTTGAAAAAAAGTTCAGGAATCTCATCATTTAAATTAGTTAAATTAATTAATTAAATTAGTTGGATCATGTCCTTGCACTTGTATACCCCTGTTCCAAATCAGCACTCTCATACTTCTGCTTGCCTTCCTCTCTCACTTATTTATCTTCTGTTCCTTACACTAACCTCTACAACACTGCCCAGATACTTGAAACTTTTTACTCTCTTCATTTGCTCCCCTCTCACTGTCACACCAGTTGTATACCTGTCCTTCCTTCTTGTCGTGATCACCATCTCACTCTTCCTTACACTATCCTCTACAACACTGCCCAGATACTTGAAACTTTTTACTCTCTTCATTTGCTCCCCTCTCACTGTCACACCAGTTGTGTACCTGTCCTTCCTTATCATGATCATCATTTCACTCTTCCTTACACGAAACTTTATTCCATACCCCTCCACCACGTCTTCCCAAACCTCCAGCTGCTCCTGTACTTCTTTCTCCTCCCTACTCCATACCACCAGGTCATCTGCAAACACCATTTCTTTCACCTTACCCCCACCCAATTCTTTCCACCACTTCCTTCATTATTTCTTCCATAATTACAGTTAACAGTAGTGGTGAGATTGCACTACCTTGTTTCAAACCATTCTTTAATACACTTTTTCAACATCCAACAATTCGATAAGCAGGCCTTTTACATACTCTCTTGCAGCCGTTTCACAGCAAAAATAAGATCCACTGTCGACCTTCCTGGTCTGAAGACATATTGCTCCACTAATTCTTAAGTCCAATATTTTTTCATACACCTATGGCATTATCAATATCCAATATTCTGTTCCATTTTCATAGGAAGGGCAGTTAGTATTAGATCTACTTTTAAGCAACCACACTCATGCTGTCTATAGACAATAAATAGTATCAATACCTATAAAATAAAATAAATCAAATATTAAAATGTTATCAATAACAGCCATGAAAAAATATGTGTTTAAATTTTCTATAAAGTCTCTCCAATGAAAATTTAACTGTACATGATTACTTCTTTACATAGTGATTTGAAATAAAACAAGCTGTGGGTCTGGAACGAGGTCAAACGCATTCTCGTGAGAACAAATAAGGAGTTACTTAAATAAAGAAGTAGCAGCTTCCCTTTATAAAACTGAAATCAACAGCCGAAGGGCTCATCGCTAACAGCTGCAGCTAATGCGTCGATATGGCTCACTTGCGGACTCACACCATGGAGTTTGAATAGTGGTTCTTCTTGGTGTGGTAAAAATATGTGTTTAATTGATATTTAATTGACAGTTGAAAGTATATATAGGTATTGGAGGGATAGCACTTAGGTTGTCTTTGAAAGATTTTATGGATCACCTGGAAAGACTCTGACCTAGATTGCCTCTTGAATGAAGAAAATATCAAAATCATTGAAGCAATGGTTATTTGTCATCAACACTGCCTACCTAAGAATATTCTTTATTCACAAATGAAATAAGGTCAACTAAATCACCAAACATGTTAAGTACTTGCTTAAGGGGAATCTACAGAAATGTAGTTTTGATGTTTCTGACTGAGAAGCCAAAGCCTGTGACCATCCAAAATGAAGCAGCGTAGTTAATAAAAGGCCTCTACACTTTGTCACCATGCGTTACCCAGCAGAGTTTGAGAAGAGAGCTAAAATAAAAGAATGTGGTAACACCTAATTAAACAATACTATATTAACATGTCCTTTGGACAACTTGTATTCACAGAAGAATAACTTAGAGGTCTTTGATTGGTCTTCCCAGTCATCTCAGAACCCACATATAGCTCCCAGAAGAAGATCAAATACTCAATCAAGAGTGATCGCCTATCATCACTTGACAACCAACAAATGGTTTTATCATAATAAAAGCCTCTAATTTTTTTTAACATCTGTGTATCTGACAATTTTTTACATTAATGTTCATTCTACTTTTGTAAAAACAGCATGTATCCATCATAAAGCTGGTCTATTTTTTTCAAACTCAAATAATAAAAAGTGTATTTAAAATTATAATGCTTTATAGAATATGGGGCTAGTTCCCATGTATTCCAAATTTCAAGACTTTAAGGATTCATAAAAACATTTGGAATTTTATAAAAGAATAAATCAATCAGTTTACATGAGTATTCTTTAAATATTGATAAACTCATATGTAAATTAGGCCTTTTCTGGCAACCAAGAAATTACCAAAATCTGTTTTGCGTTATCCAACCTGCAATTATTAATTATTCATTTCGGTGAGCAATGTTAATTTACATAACTGCTCAATGTGATCAAATATATATTTACATGTCAAATAAACATAAGTTCTTAGGATTGTAACTTTTCAAATGTCAAAAAACCATTAAGAAAGTAAGTGAGGTTTTACAATAAATTCAATTTTTTTATTATTACTAAACAAAGGTTCTAAAAAAATAATAACTTTCTTCAACACAAGAAACTTCAATAAAGATCTTAAAATATATTGATTAAACTAACCTAAAAATATTACAGAAATTTGCCTATGCAAATAATTTATCTTAATTGGAAAAATAAACAAAACTATATTTTTATATTTAAAATTATTTTAATATACAATTGATGTCAATATATTTATTACATCTTAGAATTATAATGATACACTTATATAATATAAAACAGCAACCAAATTTCCTTGAAAATAATCTAAATTGAGTGTTTCAAAATTATGCAAAATCACATAAACTTTTTGTTTTATGGGCTGAAGATATTTGTCATACTCAACATTTCAATATAATGTTAATAACCATTATTGAGAAAAAAATTTCAATCTTCAATAAAATTAAATTGACCTTTTTAGCAAAGTTTGTCAAAATGAATTTTCCCTGTATTAATACTCAAGACAAGCATCCATTAAGCTTAAGTCTAGTTCTAAAATTCCCTTTTATACCTTTATCAGAAGAGAACCCTGATGCAAAGGTAGCGATGCAGCACCTATAACTTCACTAAATAGTGTTTGAGTTATAAATGTTTTATGGTAGGCTAAATGGTACTTACTATTATTCAAATTGCATTGTTTGCAAGTGATTATTGTAAGTAGTGTGTTTACATCAACTCTACATTCATCATCTTAGCTGCTGAAGGTTCATTAATTGTGTTTTGGTCATGTTGACCTTGAGAAAATGCATAATGCTCAAACTAAGAATTCATTAACCTTATCAGAGAGAATACGTTTGAGAGTTCATCTCAGGCCTGGTACACTCCTAAGTAGTGAACACCAGGGGGGTAGTTACCAGGAGAGAGGGGACCCCCACCCCTCTGAGTCAATTGATACAATCAATTCTAGTCAATAATAGCAAGCAATACTTAAAGTACCTAAACATTTTTAACAATATTAATTAGTGAAATCTAAATAGTGTAAGTCATTGAAAAATGACAATAAATTCTCCAAAAGATTTCATCCCCATTAACTTTCAGCCATAGCCAGTGTTTTTTTTCTTTTTACTAGGTTACTAGGTAACTTATATCAGGCATGAGTTACATTATGTCTTGAGACCTTGAATTTATAATAAACACCTTGCAAAAATAATAAAGCTATCAGATCTTGGCATGATTTTCATCATAAAACTTAGAGTTTATCAATAAAGTAATCAACAATGTTTGTGTTGTGACTTACACTTCCAACTCTGATCCAGAGATTTGTGTGTCAGGTAGTTACATACAATAAATAAATAGAGATGAGAAAGGTAGAATTTACATAACTGTGCCAACATTGGTGCAAGAGTGTGAAGGAAGCTATTTAGGAAAAACCACCTTAGTACATCTGTTTGAGATTCAAACCTCAAACTCTTTGTCACAGGGTCATAAACTCACACACACACAGTGAATTCCTTTAGAGATATTGGGGTGTGCTGTGTTTCCTTTTGTAGCTGTTGTTTGGGTTATGTGTATGGTACTCAATCTAGTGAGTGACTCAAGGAATGAATTCAATAAAATATTCCTTTTAAGCAAGGTACACACGACACAACTTCTTGTACAAAAAGTTGGGCAAGAAACTGTGTAACTCTTGTTCACATCGCCTGCACCCAAGTTTTAACTCAAGAGTGTTCACATGGCATATGCAATTACATTTAATGTTGTGAGCAATCCGATAGTTTTGTTTTTGGTGGAATAAAAAAAGATAATAAATAAATGATTAATTAATTAATGATAAACATAATGAGTTTATTCATTATATTTTATAACACAAATATAACTTTAAATTGTAACTTTTTTTTATTAAAATTTGATGCTTAGTAAAACCGTTATCATATATTCATTCAATCAGTTCACATTTGCAGATATGGTTATCTTTTATTAACAACCCAAAAGTTGTACAATAAAAATATAGGACATGTTCTACTTCCTGAAATTGTATACAATAAGTTGTGTGAAGAAGATCTTGTACAATCCTTGGTGTTCAAAAATCTTTAGGTTACAATTGCTTGTAAAATAAGTTGTGTCATGTGTATCTAGCTTTATTAAATATGACAATAAACAATTATTATCCGGATAATTTTACCAACACATTCTCACAAATCTCCAAAACTAACAATCATCAAATAAAATAAACAAGAAATTAATCCCAAATTAAATTGTTCAATAAGATCACCATGGCAATACTTCCAAAAACAAAACTACGACAAGCTTTCCAAGGAGATTATAAGACCTCACAGTGAACTTCTATTTTTTTACAAACTATCGTAATCAATCCCGTTAAAAACACATTTTTAGTGTAATTATTGATTTATAAATTTTATGTTATACTTGAAACATTTAACCTAATCAGATCTAAAAAGATTGCTGTCATATTTGGTATGGATACACTGGATTATATGGGTATACCTATTAGTCTAGTGTTGAGGCATTTAAAAATAGTGTTTGAACGGCAGCATATTTGCTTACCCAGAGTCGTTGGTGCATGTAGTTAAATGAGAGCTCAAGTAGCCAATGAAATGGGCACAATTCCCATACCCAGGTGTTATTTTTCAACTAAATTGAGATCATAGCTGTTTAAAGTGCTACTTGTGCAGGATGGAAAATCAGCTAGAACACGATATTTTGAGAGGTATTTTAAGAGGGTCTAGAGGGTTATGTGGACAGTCTTTAGCTTCTCCCCCTCCCCCTCCCC
>CABEEJ010000104.1:177056-277689 GCA_901482245.1 Timema douglasi
CCCCCCCCCCTTACACACACACATTTGAATGTGATGTATACGCTTTTGCCAAGACGATGAGAGTGTGATGCAAAATCTGCAACAAAAATATATTTTATAATCTGCTCTCCCAACAGTGATGAAGTATCTAGGGTAGTATGAACTCTAGTGGTGATGGGATGTTTCTTTTCTGGGACTGAGCACAGCTAAGGGACTTCTAAGATGCAAATGTGACCATTAAATTAATGAAACCATGCTTGTATTGTTTAACACAAAGATGTATCTTTTAAGAGCAAGTTAATAATATATTTTATCAACCTAGGATTTCTAGGGAGTGAATCAGAATTACTGAAAAATTTAGACATTTCTGGCCATCAATTTATGATTTAATGACTAGGGCACTAATTATTTTAGTATCTAATACGATCAGGAATAAATGTGTATAATGATCAAGAAAATTGCATGAGAAGAGCAGGCATGAAATCACTAGAAACCAACAACTTGAAAAAATTTGTTAAGAACAGGATTTAAAATCATGTATAGAAATTAAAAAAAAAATTTATCTAATGCTAAATAAATTGAAGTAAAAAAAACTATATATTAATTGATCATGAACTAATTCACACCAGTTAGGAAAGCATTTAGTCAAGTATTGTGATATTTTATTCATACTATTTTAGAGCAATAAACACTTACGTACTAATAAAGTTAAAATATTTGACACTCATGCATTGAGCAAAATCAAGTTTGTATTTTCTCTACAAACACCTATACATTAGAAAGATATGTCTGTGTTGAAACCACAAACATTACATGTGTATATTTCTGAACTAACATGGTAACAAGCACAAAATTAAATAATTTCTATCAACAAGATAATTTACATATAATAATAATAATAATCCAGAAAATGTAATAATAGAAAAGTGCAGGGGGGGAAAAAAAGGCAAAATCCAATTTTAACTCAAACTGAGTTAGTGGTGCCATCTGTTAGACAATCATGAGACCTTTCTATTGCACTTTAGATTAGGGTTGAAAGAGATCTTTATTATATTTAAATTGATTTTAAAACAAAGGTCATTTGCTGGGGTTTTTAAGGGGTTGCGATATTAAAGCTGCTGTCCTTGAAAATATGTGTAATGTGACTTTGATTGTTTTTCCCTTGTACCTTTTTTTTTATTGTGATGCTATTATTACGAGACAATAAGATAATAATACCTGTTATTGGTGATTAGTGGCAGGGACGTGTGTTTTACTGAGTCCAATAGCTGGAAATGTAAAAGTCATACAAACATCGTTTCATAAATAAATTACTCTAGAATAATGATTCTTAAACTGTGGATTGTAATTTCCTGGAGGCTTGTAAGCAATCAGAGGGCTGTTTTAACTAACTTGATACTATGCACAAGTATTTTTACTCACTAACTAAACAATACATAACTAGTTTTTGTATAAGAAAAAAGAAGACAGAGGCATTTTACTAAACTGACCTTTCATTATGGTTGTGATGATGATGATGATGATTATTATTATTATTATTATATGGAAAGAAAGAGATCTAATTATTAAGTTGTAATAAAGCTGTATTTTTTTTATATATGAGGAAATGAGGATTTACTACGCATAAGGAATACTTGAAATCATGTTTCCCTTTTACAATTTTGAAAAACCCTGTAAAAATATTTTTTAAGCTACATAATGGTCGAATACAGAATGTTCATGAGGGGGACGCAGGTTGAGGGGGCAGCCAGGATTTTTATGGGGGATGGGTGGGAATGGGCTCGAGCACTCTCAAGAGACTGGGCCACGGGGGATTCCCCCTCAAGAAATTTTGAAGAAAAGATCCTTCAAAATTTGATCGTAAATTTGAAAATTTGAGAGTAATTTAGAAATTAGTTAGAAAAAAAAAACACTCCCACAGATATGTTAACTTTTTATTTATGGTTTTTGTTAATTTTTGTTAGTTAAATTATGTATTAAAAGTATAAATTAATTATTGAAAGTGATTGACACACGAAACATGATTAGTGCCAAAGACTGCCATTAGAACTACAAAACTTCGATTCCCCCAAGATGTACGTCCAGAAAGTACTTAAATGATGGTTGAATAATACTTCAAGGTCCCAGTCTCCACAGTTATTGTAAAATATTTCAGAATAATAGATACTTAAGTTTATGTATTCTCTGTTTTGACCAATTTTTTTAAATAACTGATACAATAACTAGATTTATTACACAAATTGGTGTTCTTTAAATCGAGGTTTGCAAAGTTTCTAAAGAAAAATGGCACAATAGCAAATTCCCAAGTACATGTAGTTTGTATGGTTAATCTTCAGTCAACCAGGATTCGAACATGAGCCAGATATGGTCAGCACATATAATCTAGTCTTTAATACTCTCAGAAATGATAATATTTATAAAGTCAATTATTAAAAATTAATTTTAAATATCTTTAATATTAAAAAATAGTTTATAAACCTTATCCATTGCCTCAAGGAAAAATAATGACACTTTGCTAACGAATGAGGAAATTACATTAATTTAAAGGAAGTTAATTTTACTTTGTGGACACTTTTACAAAAGGAGGAGTGAAATGTTACCATCTCTTAGTGATTTTGATAAAGAACTTTTTTTTTTCAATCAGACTAAAGTTAGTATCGCTGTACACTTTAAGAGTTCCAAGTGAGAGTTTATAAAACCTTTTGGAGGTAATGTTTCACTATCATAATCTTATTCAGTATGCTCAAGAGAGACTCCATGAAATGTCCACAACAACATTCATTATACCAAAATAATGTGAGATTTTCAGTCAAAGTCTTTACAGAAGTTTTAGCTCTAAACAAAAATCTAAAATGTGTATATTGTGAGACCATTGATGATTCTTTAACTATCATGATAAAAAAAATAATTGAAATTATAATATAAATGTCAAATTTGAAAACTAGAATAGACAAGATTATGAAGAGTTTTAAACACCTTTTTTCTGTAAATAAATAATACAAATAATCTAATATAAACACTATACATATAGTCTTGGGTGCCGGCAGAACTGTTTTCATTATTCAAGGGGGAGTAATGGTGGAAGAGGGGAGGCACACGATGACATTGTATTCAGGTTAAGTTAAATTAAGTTTAATAAAATAAGATCTAGGTACATAACTTGGCTCAAAGCAGAAATAGAGGCAAGAGCATCTCTATCTTTTATTATCGTACGTGATTATAAAGTATATAGAATTGTGATATTTCTATTCCTTATAGAAAGTTATGTGAACACTACAGCTGAACTTTCTTTCTCTTTTTTAAATTCATTGTTCTGGTATAAAGTAATAATTTGATTGATCAATTCATTAGATATTGTTTGAATTAAGGGTTTGTTTATAAATAGTCTACATTTAATTTCCTTTCTCCTTCATAACAACAAAACAATTATTATTTGTCAGACTTATGTGTATACCCCTGCCTTCCCCTATAAGATAACAGTACAAATGTACCATGTTCCCAACCACCCTAGTTCTGGTGCTTAGTCCAATCGATATATATACAGGTTGTTCGGAAGCTCACGGCCTAAACTGCACATATAGCTTGTTTGAACCAAAAGTCATACAAAATCCCTATACACTTACATCCAGAAAACTATTCTAATACCATTAAATTGTGTTAAAAGTCTTTGCGTACATCATGGGGAGAACATAGGTATCTAAGCATGTGTGTACAACAGGTTATATAGGAGTTAGGCGCGTGGCACTACACTGATTGTCATTATTACATGTGAAGTGCCAAGCACCTAGCTCCTATGCAACCTGTTGTACACGCATACTTGTATACCTTTGCACTCCCGGAAATGTACACCGAAACTTTGGAAACAATTTAATGGTATTAGCATAGCTTTCCGGATGTAAGTGTTAGGGATTTGGTATTACTTTTGGTTCAAACAATCTATATGTGCAGTTTGGGCTATGAGTTTCCGAAAACCCTGTGTGTGTGTGTGTAAATAATTTTTTGTTTTGTGATTAAATTAAACAATATATATCCACAATTTAGATATACGAAAAAAAAGCTCTTGTTTGGTAATTTTAAAATTTAAAGTAAATCAAGAATTGTGTTTAATATCTGTAGATACATATTTAAATAGGGTGCAGAAACAAAAAACGTTTGTAAACACCAAGTTAAAGGATTAACATTCAAAGCTGCATATGTATATGAAATAGGTGAATATAGTGAAAATGTTATCCTACATGCCTTCTGAGGTGTTTGAGTAAACTTTTTTATTTATTTATTAATGTGTCTTTTCATTTTTCAATGGTGTGGTACTAAACATAAATTATAAGTCAAGGTAGTAATGTCCACATAACTTAAAGTGATGTATGTTACTATTTATATTACATTTATAAAAAGAACATAAACAGATTTCAACCAATAGTATTTAAACAGTAATCAAGTTAATTTATTAAGTTGTTTTCATGATGGCCATTTGTTGCATCTTCGCGCATGATACTTTGTCTGTAAGTGTCGAAGATAGTCATGTTTGTGTTTGGTCTGGTAATTACAATTCTGGCAGTAAAACTGAGCCACTTTCCCGCACTCCACTCTCTTGTGTCTTGTGAGATTTTCACGGTAATAATATGCTCGGCCACATGTCTGACATACATGAGTGGGGGGCCCTCTGGATTTAGGAGAGCCCAAGGAGAGAAGTTTGTTCACTCTGAATGGCCAAGGCATGATGTCAAGCTCTTCATTATTGCAAACTGTAACAAATAGGAAATAGTACCAAACATCAGAAATGGAGGGAAATATAACATTCTTATTAGATGTTAAAGTTGCAATGTAAAGTATTAATTCAAAGTTATTTTGATAACTATATTTTTATTTTAAATATTTAAACACATTCACAGAAGGACCTGAAATTGACCACAGTAGCCACACAATGCATTACGTGGTTACACCTAGCAACACTTTTATTTGCTTCAAACAAATAGAAAAAAATCCATTCATTTTATTAATTCTGACCCAGTTTTTAGTTAATTTAAAAAAATCAGATCTTAAGTTTAAAATCCAGGTCTGATGTGCACATGTTTGTGCGGAGAGGGTTCTAATTTTTAAATTTCAAACCTCTATGTGCGATGAATAATGCTCATTACAGAAAGATCATAAAATATTCATTTTATTAATATAAATTATAGACATGACTTCTAAAAATAATATGTTGCCAAATAAGTGTAAACCATCATGATCATTATCCTATCAATTTTTTCCGAGTAAGAAAAACATTCCAAAGTCACACACTATAATAACAAAGCGTTTCAGAAGTAATTAAAACAATATTAAACCTAGAATAAAATTTAATTTGAAATGGTTAGTTAATAAAGAGTCCCAAATATGTATGAAATATTTTGTATGCTATAAGTGAGTTTAAATTTATTATTTTTACCAACTTGAGTGAGGGTATTTTATAATAACTAAAATGTATTTATTTGATAGAATTTCATATATATTTATAATAAAATATATACATATATCTTAATAAGTGGAAATAAACAACATTTGTCACACCTATTGAATGTAGACCTGATGTTTTATTCAATTTTATTTGAGTTCTTAAATAAGATACGATTTTTTTTCTATGAAATAATGAAAACAAACTAGTACTTTGTAATGCTATGTTTTGAAATCCATCTCTCTTTACATTTGTATTAATTTGTTAGTCTTTAATTAATTCAACAACAAAAAATAAATCAATACATTTAATTTTTTTTAAATACATCAATCACATAAAGTGATTAGTCTGCATACACATTAAATAGTTACTAGTGACAAGTCCAGGGGCGGACTAAGACCTTCGGCTGCCCTATGCTCAATATAATTTCCCGCCTGGTTTTAACCTATCCCAATAATAAACAAACATAACAGGATTTTTTTCATTAAAACCCATTGAATAATTTGATATTTTAATTTGTTTAATGTATTGACAGTATTTATTACAATTTTTATTAATGAATATAAAACTAATGACAGAATTGCACATGTATAGATCATATACTTATAAAATCACATGTCTAGAGTTTTGACTAACGAAGTATATGATAGTGTATAGTAAATTTAAGGTGGGCATTTCCATTTACGATCCTCCACAATTTTCTGCCCTAGGTTATAGCCTAGTCAGCCTCCTGATAAATCCCGACCTGTAAAAACCTTTGTTGTTCAAATTAAAAATATTTATTTTTCTAGCAGCACATCTAACTACTTGTTTGGGTTATATGCTTGTGTACTAATTATGCTAATGCTTTTAGAGATTAGGAGGGCTATGTTTAGAGAAAGTGTACCTGTATTTGTGTGAAGGAAAAGGGGAAAACAATTTTGGAAAAACACCTCAATAAACCCGACCAAGATTCAATCCTCGATATGGCAGTCTAGTCTACTGCGAGTAAGAAATCATTAGTGTTGAGCATCATTGGGTCAAGATCTGTTTTTTGATTTTATGATGTTGATGGATGGAAACAATGCAATATGATAATAGAGGACATGTCGCTATAATGAAGACAATAGATACACAGTACACTATTAACTTCCTAATATTAAATTGACTGACTCAATGGTCAGTCATGGGCAAACACAAATGGCTCAGTGGGATCCATGGGTTAGAGAATGCTATCCTAGGTCACAAAATGTGTATATGAAAACTGTGAAAATAATATGATGATAAAAACTTGATTCAATTTTAAATTTGTTATATTTTAAGAGATGTCAAAATTATATCAATATGTATATACACTATTTTGAAGTTAACAACACGATATAAATTTGTTATTATAATGGCATATGCTACTAAAAACATTAAAATAATTCAAGACTATGTAATATAAGTGCTAAATGAAACAACCTAGATATTTACCAATTATTTGAGGAACAATGGTTTTTTTTTCCTCTTTAGACAAAAAATTCAATTATTTTAAAAGCAGTGGTTAGTCAATTGATTCAAATTTTTCACTTTGAAATCAATGTACACTTCTTTTACCCAGAACGGTATCAGTATTACTATGACAGATTACAATATGACCCTATCTTATAAGGTGTACCATAGTGGAATAATGTGTGGTAAGCTTGCTACCTTAGACCCTGTCCTACATAAGCGAAAGAAAGTGAGCGGCATGAGCAAAACGAAGCAAAGAAATTATATAAAATGCACTGTTTGGATGTAAGTGAAGTGATGCCACAAACAACATGGCCAAATTTCAAGCGGTTGATGCGACCAAAAACATTGATAATTTAGCATCGCAGTGAGGCTCACAACTCTTATTCCAAGTATTCAGACAAAGGGAGTGTCTGTCTTCACAACTTCTGTTCTAGAACCCAAAGGCAGTGTTTAGTGTGTGTATTTTGGTTGGTTTAAATTACATCTAGTGCGATGATTAAAGTGTTAAAATTTGCTGAATCAGTCAAATAAAAAGTGTGCTTTGTGATATGAAAAATAAAAACAACCATAACTGATTGATTGTGGGTAGAAACTGGGGCCAGCTTTCTTATACGTTGAAATTTATACATTGAAAAATGTGAATTTAATTACTTATAAGATGTATAAATATAAACCATATGAGGTGTATGTAACGTGGTAATTATTATCCCCTTTCAATTTTTAATATATACTATTTGCTGTTTTTTCTTCATATAAATGGTAAAATTCAACCCAAAATTTAATTTCTAAGTAGAATGTAGGTGGTAATAGATGACGAGCTTTCCATTTAGCTTTTCGTGGTTTACTAACAATAATTGGCTGAGTTTATGTTTCCTTGACGACAGCTCTTGTTGCGTGCTTGTTGTATTTTCCCACCGGAGACCATCGTGTGAATTCGCTCGGTTTCCTTAGCACTGTGTTGCCGGTGTTTGATCGCTCACATGGGACAGGGACTTACAGGGTAGACGAAGATGAGGAAGCACATAAAACCTCCAGGCTGCAAACTCTCATACTTTAATTTATGGAAGAGGGAGTAACATAAATAAAAGCTTGAAATAGAACTCCAAGATTTAATTGACTTCTGGTTACTAATTCAACTGTAGAAGGGTACTTGTAAACCAACTATCAATATTTTAAAATCATATTTTTGGATGAATCAGATATGCAACAAGAAGTGCTTATCTATATAGAAATATAAGATAAAAAGGTTAAATGTATTATTTAAAAAGCCAACTCTTCAAAATATTAGTTACAGGGAACTCATTATTAGTATAAGTTCAACCTAATTTTGTTTGGTCAGTAGCCTACTTGAATTAAAGACGATAGAGGAAAAAAAATTGTCATTAAAAAAAGCATTTCCATGTTCAAGGTTGAGAAAAATTACTTTTAGGAACCTACCAGAATATACATACTCTATGACTTTAGGCACTCAAAAATTAATTGCTAAACTTACAAAAGTACACCACATATCACTATATTGGTCTAGTTCTATCTAATACAGCTCATCACAGCCTATATCTTTCAGGTCCATTCTAATCCTATCCTCCCATCTTTGTCTAGTTCTTCCCAATGGTTTCTTCCCATTGGGTTTGCTAGTCAATACCCCAAACAAGGTTCTAGAATCTCTCATTTGTGCTACATCTCCTGCCCACCGTAATCTACGAGACTTGATCATCCTAACAATGTAATGTGATGAATACAGTTTATGTAACTCATCATTTCATAAACTCCTCCACTCCCTAATTTTCTCGCCCCATTTTTGACCAAATATCTTCCTAAGCACCTTGTTTTCAAACAACATAAATTGTTTTTATCATGTAAGGTAAGAGACTACGTTTTACAACCATAAAGAACAACTGTAAAACTATCCTTTTTTATTTTATGAGTTTTACATTCCCTGAAAGCAAGCACGATGTCAACAACTTATTGACCGAGTAATAGCATGCATTTCCCTACTGTTTTCTTTTCTAAACTTACAATCTAATATTGTCTATTAAATATTCTATTCTATTAAAAGAAACAAAAATGTTGAAGACATTAGTGTTTACAAAAGGACAATTAAAAATTAGTGATAGAAAAAATAAATATACTTAATTTTATTTCAAATTTAATGAACCATTAATTAGTTGGTAGTTGGCATAAACTTCAGAGTATAAGACAAATTGCTAAATATTATAATAAATGTATTGACTATAATTTTATTTTGTAGTTTTTTCACATAATATAAATGTCTTGTTGAAAATTCTTCAAATGAAATCAACATACAGTGACTTGGTGAAAAATAATTTATTATAAAATGTAAATCAACAATGATTCAAGGTGCTGTATCAGGGTGTAGATTTTTAACATGTTTTAACAAATTGTCTTTTCTTTTAAACATACACAAACACCGCGGGCATTGGAAAGTTGCCAGTTTTTTGCACTCATAACGCATGTGTCGCCAACAAGATCTGTAGAAGCTATATTCTTTGCCACACTGTTGACATGCAAAGCCTTTAGTTTCCGTCAAACTGTATGGAACCTGGGTATCTTGCAGGTTCATGCAATCATTTAAGAAAATGTCACTATAGGTGTTTATTCCAAAAACATCTGAAAACATAAATATGTTGTTAGTGTATAACTCATTTAATGTGAGTTTTCTAAGCGATAATTCAAAGTCAGGTTTGTATATTGCAGTTAAATTATGTCTAAACTAGATTGAAAAAACATTTTTCTTCACAAGCAAAATTCTATGATTGCTTGAGCAAACCAAGGAAATGGTTATTTCTACTGCATGCATTATAATGCAAAAATACTTTCTTTATTTCAATATTTACCATTTGAAATGAATATTTTTACATACAATTATTAGAGTTTATCCAGGTGGAAGTTCAACTTAATCTGTATAAAAACTTTTTAATCAAGTGATTTAAATAAATAATAGCCTAGTAGTTGGATGCAGGCCACCCTAAGGGGCTAGAGAGGCGGATGACTCCCCAGGGCACCGGATTCCAGGGGGCACCACACCACCGATGTTGTCTTAAAAAAAACTACAAATAATAATCTTAAAAAAAATCATACATTGCTCCAATATATTTGATATTGTACTAATTTTCTTTGCCGTTTATTACAACTTGCGTCCCTGTTAGAACCAGTGGGTATGAACATAAGAAATGTATCCATCTTTAATGAATTCCTTTCAAGTTTATAATAAGTTAAATAGGAAGGGGTGCTTAAATCTAGGTTCCCCCAGGCTCCAACTTATTCTCGAGGCAGCCCTGGTTGCATGAAATATATATATATATTAACAAATCAAAAAAGTACATTATAGTTAGACGTTGGTAAAGAAATCTTGGGGGGGGGGNCAAAACCCCTTATCATAATAGCTAGAATAATGTTTCTGGGACTTATGCTCAAACAAACCCGGTGTGAATAATGATAATATTCTAAAAGCTCTTAGTAAAACTTTTTACATACATCACTATTTTCTTACCAAATTATTTGTATGTAGAATTTCTAACATGACAAGAAATGGGTTATTTTTAAAACAAATTTATGACATGACAAGAAATTACATTTTTTTTTTTGAATTGATTAATGAAAAAATTCAAAATAATAATAAAAAAATGTAAATAGGCTATTTAAAATAATTGGGCTTACATAAAAGGTCAAAATTATATTATAGACATAAAATCCCCTAAAGATTATAGTGAAAATTAAAAGTATTTGCATTTTTTTGTTTGAAATTTATTTTTATACATGAGAGAATGTTGAGTTTCAATAACATACGGGTGTTTCTATTCAAGGTGAAAATAAAAACCTAGCTTTTAAGCAACTATTAGAATTAACAGACAAAAAAGATATGGTGAATACATTCATGGATAGCAAAGAATTTACCAGATATAGTTATATAAAAATAAGTACAAACTCAATATTTATGATTTAATAAACAGTGGAAAAACTTTTCTTAATCCATACACTTGAAAGTAGCCCAAAAAATTACTAGCGAAAATACACATTTTGACTATAAATTATATTGAAAAGCTATAAATGAGCCCATCATAATTTGTTAAAAAATAATAGCTTATAAAATGTAACTCAACACTGATTCAAATCAAGGATGGTATATCACGGTGTATATTTTTAACATGTTTTAACAAATTGTCTTTTCTTTTAAACATACACGAACACCACGGGCACTGGAAAGTTGCCAGTTTTCTGCACTCATAACGCATGTGTCGCCAACAAGACTTGTACAAGCTATATTCCTTGCCACACTGCTGACATGCAAAACCCTTCATTTCTGGCAATTTATATGGAACCTGGGTATTTTGAAGGTTTATGCAATCATTTAATAAAATGTCACTATAGGTGCTTATTTCAAAAACATCTGAAACAATAAATATAAAGTTAGTGTATATTAAATTAACCCTTTCAAAATTAGCTGGTCATGGAGTACTTAAATTATTAGGTTTTATGATTCAATTCACTTATGACTAAACTGGATTAGGAAAATATATGTCCACACAAACTTACAACTATTGATAAATAAGGAGAATAAAGGAAGCATTGTATTTCAAACTAATTTATTTTTTTCAATAGTTAATAGTTAAAAATTGATATTTACTTAAAAAAATTGTTTTATGAAAATGTAATAAATAAATAAGTTTGTTAGCAGAAAGAACAGTGTGCCTGAGACTGTTCTATTCACAGATGGATCCTAATTTGTTGTGCTAAGGTTACTTATCCGAATACCACCCAAACAAATATTCTTATAGTTATTAAACTATCTTCAACACTTTTTCGATGAATTGATCTGCAAAAAACTTTGTTCTTTTAAAACATCATTAAAAATAGTTACATTATGAAACTGTTTTGTTAAATATTAAAATAAAAAAAACAGGAAATTATACATAAAAATATTTCTAAAAAAAGTATACTGTATCTTGATTTTACTTGCTTATTAGTGTATATTATATACACTGAAACCATTTTCAATAATATCATAAGAGTAGTAGAATAAAGTAAAGTTGCCTCAGACAGTATAATATGGCACAAAACATATAATTACTTAATACATAGCTTATATTTTATTTTATCAGCACACACAAGAATGTGTTATGATAAAACACTTATTTCAATATTTATGGTGAATGGTCCAAAATTTAATTTTCAACTAAACTTGCTGCCTGACACCCAAAACTACCATCTCAACCCATCACAGTAATCTACTTTTTGCTTATGCTACTATATTAGATTTCATAAGCATTTATTTTATCTATTTATTTTTCCTTAGTCTTCAAAAAGTTTCTGTTCTATTCTCACTAATTATACTTGTTTTACATGTTTACATGTTTTACAGTCATATGTTACTACTGACCTGATTATTGTTTCATACATCCTTAGTTTTATTGTTCTTGAAAGGATTTTAGAACACAGTAGTTTACATTACACAAGTTTTTGTTTGTACTTTTTTCTCATCAGTATCTCACTATCGACTGTTCTGACAATTGATAATGGCTCTTAGGAATTTATATTTCTTCTGCTGATTCAAAGGTATGATTGTCTATTCTTAAAGTATTTCCTCTCTGTTTTTTTTTATTTATCCCTTATATGTATTTTATTTTGTCTTCATTCACTTTCAAACCCACACTTTCTGCTTCTTCCATTAGCATTTCTCTCCCCTTGATTGGGTCCTCTTCTCATTCAGCAATTAAGGCAATGTTAACAAATAATTGTTAAGTTAAATAGCAAGTTAAAAATATATGTTTACCATGGCAAACCAAAAGTTTGTGTCAGCAATGGACTAATTGATTGAGGAAGCTACTCCAAGACTGTTAAATATCACCTTATTTAAAGGTATAGAGCTGATTCCTTAGAAAAGTGCAACCCCTCCTTTTAGCAAGCAACTTTGGTGTGGAAGTTCAAATTATGATAACTTAGGAATCATAGCTCTCCAGAAGGATTGCCAAATTAACTCTTTTTTTTTTATTGAGAGCGCTATGTTATTTTATAGATGAATCTACAAGTACGGTCTTATTTCAATAGAAAATAACTCTTTTGACAGTTTAAAAAGTTACTAAAACAATTTTCATTAATGTATGCATAAAGTCATGTAATATGTAACTGTCACTCTTCAAAGATAATGTAAAAAATACTAATAATAAAGTAAAATACTGTCCTTGTTGATTTCAAAAAGATGCATACGTATTTTCTTAAAATTCCTTCCTATCAAAATGTTACTGTAGTTAATATGTTTTTTATTAATATGTATCACAAATTGAAATGTGAAGATTATGCACAGAATCAGTCCTGAGAGCTGAATCAAATTCTAAATGAAAAATGACAACCAGGACATGTCAGTTGAACCATATTATTTTTCTGCCTTTGCGTGTTGGTCATTGTAGGGGTTTCCCCACTGTCACTCTCAAGACTTCAATTCACTTCTCAGTGTGGTGGGATAATTAATATGTAGTCCCCTTGTGTTTTAATGAGTGTTAAAACTTTGAATTGTGAGTCCTGTAAATGATGTCAGTACTGATGTTTAAGGAATACTTTTTTCCATGCATGAAAGAAAGAACCTTTAGTTTGTGGAAAACCCACATTTTTACAAACATCTGCTGACAAAGGACGCCTATTGCACCAATAAATTAGGTCGAGGATTACAAAGGCCAAGGATGCTTTCAACAAGAGGTTACTGCTGACCAGCAAGTTGAGTTCGGAACTGAGGAAGAAACTGATGAAATGCTACATTTGGAGCATTACTGAATGGATCAGAAACTTGGACGCTTAGGAAGATGGAAAAGAAATAGTTGGAGAGCTTTGAAATGTGGTGCTGGAGATTACTGGAGAATATCAGGTGGACATACAGGGTTACAAATGAATAAGTCCTAACAAGAGTGGATGAGAATATAACGAGGTCAGTACATAAAACTCGACCACCACATGTTGTATGAACTAAAATGGAATAGGCATGAAAAGATTTTTTTTTAAATCTTGTTTTGTGGTCAACATGGGAAAATGTAAGTACCACAATGACTATTATTTTATGGGAATTGGTATTATCTGTCAAAATTTATAGCTGCTGATAATTTTATTTGAAGTGTGAACATATTAAATTAGATTTAGTATCATTTATAAGGGTATGCTACCTACCCTTTTAATACAATCTATTTAAAAAATACAAATACATAGTATAGTAGCCTACCTGTAGTAAGGAAGGAAAAATTATGTTTACTTCAAATCAGACAAATAATTTCTTTGAGCTACAAGATTGTTATTACTTAACAAGATTTTTTTTGTAATAGCATTTTATTTCAGAATAATACAATGGAAATTGTGTTAAGGTTCATAAAAATAATGTTACCAAATCATTATTAGCTTGTTATATATAGATTGGGAAACAAACATATAGCCTGTGAGATAATGCCAACATTATTTAAACAAATATTAAATAATGCTGATCAATCAAATTAAACATTTTGACTGATTTGTTAGGATTTTATATATGGTGTATAATATTTTTATCACAAAGTAAGTTAAAAATAAATGGTAGGCACAATCGTACAAATTTTTTCATATTATATTAACCTCTACTATAGTATAATCAATAGTGTATAATATTATATTATAATATATAGTATGAAACAAAATGTTCGAAAATACATTTTTGGTAAACTAGGTACCATTATATAAGTAAAAATTAATTATTTGTAAACTACCCTCAAACTAATTACATATGACATAAATAAAATATATGTTTATTTATTTAGAAAAACAATTTTTATATTTTCATTTTGAACTAAATATTAGAGTACATTTTTGAAAAATTTCAAATTTTCAATAAAAAGAAATTACCCTTTAATTATCATGTTTTTTTAAAAAAACATAAAATATTATTTATCTTTAAATTTTTTTTAAGAAAAGCAAATACATAAAATTGTTTATAGTGAAAAAAACCTCATCCTATACTCATTTTGATGAAAATATATAGAGCCATTTTGCAGTATAGATCCAATTAAATAAAATCATTAGTAAGCTACCTTCTAATGAATCTCCCCCTCCCCCCCCCCCCCCCAACAAAAAAAAATATATTTTTTTGTTTGTCATGTCAAACATTTCTCAAAAATACATTTGAACAAAATGGCTAGAGCCATATTTGAAAAATACTGAATTTTTAAAACCTTCTCTCCAGTAAAAAACCTAGGCAAATTTTCCACAAAAAAAGAGTTATTTTATAGGTCAAACATTACCTATATATTGATGAAACAAATAGCCGAAGCTATTGTTAATGCATTTTAGAGAGGATACCTATATACCCATCTTAAACAAAAGGTTAGGTACCATTTAAGGGTTTGGTTAAGGTCAAGGGTTTAGGTCAAAATGAAAAAATAAAAATTCTGATGTTTCACCATATAATATCTAAATATTAAGTTTAAACAAAATCCATCAAACTCCGTCATATCTGTTCAGTGGTAGAGCATTGGGCCACTATGATAAACGTCCTTGGGCTAAATTTTCTTTGCCAGATGACATTTTTAATAATATTTAATTCAATTGAAACATGTACCTCAATGCAAATCAATTATAAAATTTAACATAGATGATATTCTCCATCATGCTTTAAATTATAAAACTAATTTGTTTGGAAATTAATAAACCCCTTTTAGTGAAATAATTACAAACCATTATAATCATATATAAGATATACTGAATACTTTATGATTAAAAAGTTTCACTCTGCAACTTTTAAAACTATAGCTTACCAAAATTATTTTAACAAAAAGTATCCTTTATTTAATTTACAACTAAATCAAAGTTAAAATATAAGTTTAGCTTATTTGCATCATTGCTCCTAAACATGAACAATGTAATATTTGTTTTAGAGTTTGTTGAGCCCATCTTTATATATAGATTCAAATGAAGTCATAGAAACAAACATATTTTAGTTATGATATTTCCCAAAGAGATTGCAAATACTATTATTGAAATTCATAAAGACTCAACAAGTCTATGTGTTTTGTTTTAATATGTTTATTAATATTGCTCTTTTGCTTTGCTCGGTAATCGCACACTGGACATTGAAAACTTGCATCTTTGCCACACTCAAAGCGTTCGTGTCTCCATCTTGACCCGTCATGACGATACTCCTTCCCACAGATTCTACAACGAAACACAGGAGAGGCTTCAGTCGGGAGAGTAAGCTGTCTTCTAATGTTATCATTGATAATGTTTGTGAAATACACTGGAACAGTCAATCAAACCTTGTAGTTAAAATATTATTGAAAAAAATTGTTAGAAATATGCATACATTAAAGACTATGTGATACATGTTGGTTTGGAGGAAAAGCCGTTTTCTTTTCAACAATAAATAGAAGGAGAAAAATTATTAATAGATGTTTTCTTTAATGAAATCATTTTTAAAGAGCTTGGTGGAAGGGTGTGTTAGTATGCTATTGGTAAAAACAAGAAAATAATTGGAGCCTATACAATCCAAATTTCTCTATAATAAGTCAATTTTACATACTTAAAAATACTATTTTATTAAATTAGATAATCCAAAATGTAGGGTCAACATAAGATAGTGAAACTTGAAATTAACATTTGGTACAGGTTATATTTTGTTTGATTCCCCAGTTCAGGATTAATTATTATATAGATTTGGAAGTAATAAAAGTTTATTAATGTAAAAATTTGCCTAAATAATGATTTGGGCTTTGGTACTTTGCTTTATAAACTAATTGCTCCACCAACCACACTCTCAAGTTCATCCTTATGCTCATATTTTGTCATATTATTACTATTTAATTTCTAAGTTAAGAGGATGAAACAAGGAAAATCACCAGGTGCGGACAAACTGATGGTGAAAAAGATAAGAGCTCTGGAAAATAAAATAAGAAATAAAATGAAAGGAAGGTGGAGAGAGGAATACCATGGATTTACCGAACATAAGTTTACAATAGCCTTAATCTTTGCCATATGACAGCTGATGGAAAGAAGGTATGAATATGGCAAAGATTTGGTAATTGTATTTATGGATGTGAAGAAGGCATATAATAATGTGGATAGAAATAAAGTTTGGAAAGCGATGGAGGAGGTTGAAGTGGATAGAGGAGTTTTAATGGGAATGAAAGGCATGCATGAGGACAACAAGAGTTGTGTTCAGATGGTGAATGGAAGGATGGAGTGGTTCCAAATAAAAAATTGAGTGAAGCAGGTGAGTGTTCTTCCACCATTAGTATTTGTAATGGTATTAGAAATAGTCAGGAATAAAGTGGCGGAAAAATTTGGGGAGGAAAGAATGAAATCCATGATATTTGCTGATGACTTGATGGTATGGGAGGAGAAGGAAGAAGATGCACAGCAACAACTACAAGAATGAAATGAGGAAGTGAAAGAGTGTGGAATGAAATTTAGCACGGCGTAATGTTAAGATGGTAATAACAAGGAAGATGATAAGTCCTAATAAAGTTATAAAGTTGGATGGTTTAGAGCTGAGAAAAGTGCCCAACGTAAAATATCTTGTAAGTGTGATTGAGGAGAAAGGTGGATGTAGAGAGGATCTAATGAGAAGAGGACAGCAGGGAGAGTTGTTCTTTAAGTGAGTAAGAAACTAGTCCTTGAAGTGTAGGGAAATGTTGTACATGGTGTGCTTTGTACCCATTGTCACATATGGGGCAGAGACATGGACAATGAATGTAAGAGAGTCTAGAAAAGTTGAGGACATGAGAATGAGGTTTGTGAGAAGCAAGTTACCTGTCAAGAGGAGAAACAAGATTAAGAATGAAGTTATCCGGAAAAGAGTGGGGGTACAAGGAGTACATGAGAGAGTAGAGGGTGCAAGACTTAGTTGATATCGGCATGTAATGAGGATGTAAAAAGAGAGGATGAAAAAAAAAAAATGTTGGCAATTAAGTATGTAGGAAAAATTCTGCAATGGAGACCAAGAAAGAGATGGGGGGAGCAGATATGAGAAAGTGTTTAAGTGAGTGGAGTATAATGGAAGAAATTAAAGAAGGAATAATGGTGGAAGGATACTAAACCGACCCGGCCACAGGCTTGAAACAGTTGAGGATGATGATGATGATTATGAATTTCTAATAAATATTTCAGCTGGTAGAGTGACCGAAGGTTTAGAATCCAAATTACTGTATATATGATATTTTAATGAAAAAATAATATTATCATGGAAGAACTTACTTTTATAAAATAAAATATTCTCTTAGTTACAGATACTTATTCATAAAATAGGCCTAATTAGGGTTAAGAAAAAATAAAACTTTAAAGAAATAACTTCAAGGAGAAATCAAATTGTCACTATTTTATTAAAAAAAGAGAATTAGTTAAATAAGTTTAAACATCTGACTAAGTGAATATTTATTATTATTATTATTAGTACCGCGTCTTACTACCCATTCGGGTTGTACGCACTTACGCTAATGTGTAATGGTAGGGTGAATGTGAGATGAAATGAAGGACCTACAGTTTAACGTGGAATCCGAACCAGGGTGGAGGCCTGGCATTCCCCACAATCACAAGATGTCTTGTCAGAGGTGAAGGAAGGGTTTGGTAATAAGATAAATCTGTGCCGGGACCGAGGATTGAACCCCGGCCGCCAGCACAGAAGTCTGACACCTTGCTCCTAGACCAAAGTAAATATTTAAGTGCAATATATTATATATAAGTATTACAAACAGGGATGATAAATATTTAATATAAATAAGGTCAGATAAATATTTAATATAAATAAGGTCAATACACAATTAAAATAACAAAAAACCTATTAATTAATATAGGCCTAATGCGACCAAAAGGTTTCAAACATATTTCATATGATGACACTTTGTGGATATCTGCACAACCATATTAAAACTTTGTATCTATAAAGATTTAAATATAAACGCATGGTCTAGCTTAACAGAACAAGCTAAAAGTACATAAAAGGCCAAATTGCTATAAAACTGTAAGCAACACATTAAAAAGATTGAATTCAAATTTTAAGAAACCAACAAGTTAGATAATAAATGGAATTAAAATTGTATTTAAAAAAATGCACTGAGTTACTCAAGATGATTAAACATAAACACATTCACAATTTAAAACTACCATCCATTAAGATTTTTTTTTATGGAATTAAAAAAATCCATACAATAGTACTCCTTCTGACTTAAATAAATTAATGATGATATTTTATGCATAGTCACATGCTTTAATAACTTCATACAAGTACCATATTGCAGCTAATAAGGTGATGAAAGTATATCTATTTGACAAAAAAAAAATATTCCTAGATTACATAGATTTGTTCTGGTAGTTACAACATCTTAGTTTAGCTTGTAAATACATGTTAAAGAAGGGGGTTTGGATCTGAAAGACATCAATGTTTTTATGGTAGTTATAATTTTACTAGTCTTACATTATATTTCAATTTCATCAATAGCTTACTAAATAATTGATAATCATTTTAGACAAAAGTATCAATATTTTCAAATTATTTACCAACAACAGAATACCTTGTTTCACCGAGTTTTACCACCTGGCCTGGCTGTATGCATTTAATTACACTAATGTGATATGGATGAGGAATGCATAATTTAGAGAAAATGTACCAACATTTGTGTAATGAGAGAGTGAAAAACAATTTAGGAAAAGCCACCCTTATTACAAGATACTGAGATTGAAACATCTATGTCCCCGTTGCTGTGCAAATCAAACTAAACAATCTTGAAGTTTAGTCTGCATGCCTACCAATGGAAATAATACAAAACAAAATAAATATAGATGGTAATATGTGTATGCATAGATTTTAAAAATGACTATGATCAGTTAAACAAAACCAATTATTTTAAATTAAATTTGGGACACCCAAAAACTCTATCAAGCTAATAGAGGTTTGTTTGACTGATACACGTGAGAGGGTACAGGCTGGATTTCACTTATCAGACACTTTTGAAATACTTAATGGGTTGAAACAAGGAGATTTACTTTCTCTAGTAGTTTTTAATCTAGCTTTAGAGTATGCTATTAGAGTAATAAACCACAAATTTGAGTTGATAATTTTGAGATTACTGAGAACAATATATCCTTTGACAGGGTTAATGAGTTTAAATATTTAGGACCAATTATAATTAGCAATAACAATATTAGAATGGAAATTAGGAAAAGAATATTTAGGAAATGCATTCTATTACTCAGTCAATAAGATTTTGACATCTTGCATGCTGCCAAAAAATGCAAAACTTAGAATATACAAAGCAAATATAAAACTTAGAATATACAAAACAATAATCTTACCAGTTGTTCTTTATGGGTGTGATATCTGGTCTCTTACTTTAAATGATGAAAATAAAAGGAATTAGGGTGTTTGAAATCAAAGTTTTTAGGAAGATATTTGGCCCAAAAAGCTATTAGTCTACTAAGGAGAGGGGGAGATTATATAATGATGAGATACATACCCTGTACTAATCATAGGACATTGTTAGGATCATCAAGTCTTGTAGATTATGGTGGGCAGGACTTGCAGCGCGAGTGGGAGAATCTAGAACCATGTTCAGGGTAGTGATTGACAAACCCTATGGAAAGAGACCCCTGGGAGGATATAGGCGTAGATGGGAGTATAACATTAGAATGGACCTGAAAGAGATAAGATATAATGAAGTGGACTGGATAGAACTAGCTCAAGATAGGGATGAGTGTAGTAATTTTGTGAGTATGGTAATGAACTTTGGAGTTCATAATGCCATAGAGTATGTAATATAATATAAAACAAATAAAATGTTAAAATTGTAGAAAAACAAAGTACAAATAAAAGGAAAAATACTAGCAAATATTTATACACCCTTCAAGATGCTGATGCTTTCAGTCCATCTACCTAAGGAAGTGTTATCAGTAGGACTGACTAATACTACTACTAATAATAATAGTAAGGAAGATACATAAAGTAATTAAGTGAGGTAATGTGAGATATTCATTAATTTTAAAAGTAGCTCATATTACCTACTTACAGTACTTTTTCTATATGTGTTTAATGTGAACTCTTATGTGTAAGTTAATAGATATATTAAATGTGATAATAATTAATAAGAGAGTGAAAGAAAAAAGCGTTTAATGAAATCAAAATATATATTTTATGAAATTTATGTTTGGAATTTATAATTCAAAAGTACACACTTAATTGTTAAAACATGTTATTTTGACAATAAGATATTTGCTCCATAATGGTGTCATATTTACATAGTTTTTCACTTTAGGGATTTGAACTAAAATATATAAAATTCTAAAATAGATGAAATTAAAAAGGTTATTCTCAAGTGAATGTTAAAAGTGTTTAAGATATAAAATATTTTTTTTTACATATTATTGGCTATGAATGACATAAATAGCTGACTCCTTCTCTTTCTTTAAGGTCTGCTAGTAATGGTCCAAACAGAATTTTTAATTCAAACTTGCAAACTATCCAATCAAACTCTATGTTATAGCGCTAAGCCCTTGTGTCTACGTAATATAAATGCCAACTACATTTATCCTGTAAGATAGCAGTCTAAATCTAGCCAACTTCACTGTGACCTCATTCTAAGCAGAGGTCCATTCACTTGGAGTAACACGTTCGAATTTTGAAATTTTTTCAATGTTAAAGGATTTTACTAGTTTTGTTCCATTTTGTACCACAAACAAAAAGTTTTGCGCCCCCACCCATTTTGAGCAATTAGCATATCAAAGTGTTCACTTCAAGTTAATGCTGAAGTAACACTTTTGAATTACTTTGATATGCTAATTACTCAAAATGGGTGGGAATACAAAACTTTTTGTTTGTGGAACAAAATGGTACAAAACGTTGGCATAAAAAAAAGGTTCAAAATTTGAAAGTGGTACTCCAGCATTAACTTGGAGTGACCACTTTGATATGCTAACAACTAAAAATGGGTGAGGGTACAAAACGGTACTAAACTAGTACAAAACTTGGGCATCGAAAAAAAATCCAAAATTCGTAAGTTTTACTCCAAGTTAATGGACCTCTTAAGCAGCACTTTAGTGGAAACAATGCTTCAGGGTTCTTAAAAGATACTTTCAAAGCTCATAAACATAGTAATAAAACCAGTAGGTACTTCCAACCCCTAACTAAGTCACTGATAGACCAACTGTATAGAATTTCACTATCAGATAATGTAGAAAAATCTCAGATGGATTAAAACAATTAAATCAAAGTTAAAATAAAATATTATCCAAGTTCTATTTGTGTTTATACCCGCATGATGATGGTGATATTAAGGGTAGATGACCAGTTTGGTTTACTGGGGGTGTTTTTCCCTAAATAGTTTCCCACTCACTCTCCAGACAAATGTGGGTATGTTCCTCATCCTTGTTATATTAAAGTACTTAATGCACGTGGGTAGCCCAAACGGGTACTAAGAGGCAATTAAAAAAAAGTGTAAATTATTAGAAAATATGGCACTACTGTTATTAATTATTATACTAACACCACTGATGATTGTGCAAATTACTGCAGGAAAATCACATAGAAATGTAAGAATAATCGGGCAAGTTTTTACATATCAGCCTATGAATGGAAATTAGAGCTTTTATGTTTAAGTAATATCCTTCCACCACCAAAGTAAGATTTTTTTTAATGCCTAGTTTATTTGAAACTGAAGAGTTTCCACAGGGGCCTGCCTCCATGAAAATTTGGATAATGTTCTGTGTTCATCCTTGTCCCTCATTCACCATCAAACCCTTCTCTCATACTTTCTTGTATTGTGAGTGTATTTTTCAGACGACAGGATAGTAGTAGTCATAAGTAGCTCTTACACACTGTGCAGAGGCCTTAAATTGTGATAATAGGATACATTAAATAGTATATATAGAATGAAGAGCGATGTTCACTTTGAAGTGGATGCTCTGTAATATAGCTAAATAGATCAAATACAAATTAGTTTGTTTTGATGCCAAACTTGGCTTTGAGATATTTTATATTTATTTGGTCCCAAGCTGTCATTCATATTATAAGATAGTATAATGTTTGAATAATGTAGAATTCAATATGGGTATTTTGTTTTGGTAGATTTTATACATTTTGGTTTGTTGATTTAGAATACCCCTTAAAGCAATGGCTAGTCAACCAGAGAGTACAGAATCTACATCAACAGTGCAAATAGGAGCTCACATAATTAAAACATTTTATCATTAACAAAACTGATATTCAAACATTGAAATTTGAATAAACATTTAAAAATTTGACATCTAAATTAACCATTATACATGTGTGAAATGGCCGGGAGATCACACCTAGCCCAAGTAAAATGGCCAGGAGATCACACCTAGCCCAAGTGAAATGGCTAGGAGATCACACCTAGCCCAAGTGAAATGGCCAGGAGATCACACCTAGCCCAAGTGAAATGGCCAGGAGATCACACCTAGCCCAAATGAAATAGCCCGGAGATCACACCTAGCCCAAGTGAAATGGTCAGGATATCACACCTAGCCCAAGTGAAGTGGCCAGGAGATCACACCTAGCCCAAGTGAAATGACCAGGAGATCACACCTAGCCCAAGTGAAATGACCAGGAGATCATACCTAACCTAAGTAAAATGGCCAGGAGATCACACCTAGCCCAAGTGAAATGACCAGGAGATCACACCTAGCCCAAGTGAAATGGCCAGGAGATCACGCCTAGCCCAAGTGAAATGACCAGGAGATCACACCTAGCCCAAGTGAAATGACCAGGAGATCACACCTAGCCCAAATGAAATAGCCAGGAGATCACACCTAGCCCAAATGAAATAGCCAGGAGATCACACCTAGCCCAAGGTAAATGACCAGGAGATCCCACCTAGCCCAAATGAAATGACCAGGAGATCACATCTAGCCCAAATGAAATGACCAGGAGATCACACCTAGCCCAAGTGAAATGGTCAGGAGATCACATCTAGCCCAAGTGAAATGGCCAGGAGATCACACCTAGCCCAAGTGAAATAGAATGCTCATGTTTCCGTCTGAATAGTAAACTCGCCAATTATCGATCCCATATCTATTCCAATGGATTGGATGCTCTATTATATACAACCCCAACATGGAGGTTCAACAGCTACAACTCTTCGATGTTCTGCTTTGTGACTAGTCTACAGCACAGCAGAATATTGTGATCCGGTGTGACTGGATGTCACATCTGTAAACTTGGCATCCAGCTTAATACAACAATGCACATCATCACAGACAGTTTAAAGACCCCACCTGTCTTCAGTCTCCCGAGTTTAAGTCACATTCCACCCCCTGAGCTACGAAGGCAAGAGGTGAATATAAGACGATCTTGGCTAACCCCGAACTTCCTATTCATGAATATATCCCAAGCCCTACAATGAGCAGACTTAAATCCAGACACTCAAGAATCAAAACTGCTGAAAATCATTTGTATATGCACCAGTGATGGGAACAAATGTAGATCCAACAAACTCTAGCAGACGTTAACTCCAACATAAGTATCCTTAATAAACCAACAGGTTTCAATCCGCCATGGTGCATATGGAAAACTTCCAACAGAATACAGATAAACCATGGCTTATGTAGAGACTTTCTCTTCAAATGGATCAATGTACCGGATCCATTTTGTAGTTATAAGGCGGTACACAAATCATCCAACACATAGTATATGAGTGCAAGGTCTCAGCATACCCGGGTGATATGAAGGACTTTTCAAGACTCCCTCCAGAAGCGATCAACTGGATTGAAAAACTAAATAATGATATATAATTCTATCAGTATTGTTAATGTTTTTATATTTTTAATGTGTTCTAGAATGTTAATGTATTTTGTTGTATACTATGTGTTGCCAAACCCTAAATAAATAAATACATTTTAATACAAACTATTTTGATAGGTTATGACTATGACCAACTACTTTCTATTTCCAAAACCATAATGGTATTTATTAAATCTATTAATATTTCAATCAATAACCTTACATTACAACAAAATATAATTTGTTTTAGAAATAATTATTCACACTAAACTAATAATATTTCTAAATAAATAAATATATTTTTATTTTTTATTTTTTATTAATAATGTATTTTTTTTAAAGGTTGACCAACAACAACCTTTTTGTGTTTTTGTGACATTCAGCATTGCCTTGTCAGCGAATTACTTTATTATCTAACTGAAGTTACTAAGAGAAAAGGAAGTCAAAAGGTGATAATATTTTTGCACACATTGAGGTATTGTATTTATTTATCTCTCTCTTTATTTTTTTAGTATTTTGGCCCCGATTATTATTATTATTTTGCCTCATGCTTGGGGTCCGGTTTATTTGTATTGAACATAATACAATTGTGATGCACATTTTTAAGGCTCGGAGAGGGCGCATGAAACCCTTGAGCCAACCCTGTTTGTAATGGTATTCATATAAACATACAAACCAACAAATCATGACAACTTAATGTGGGGCAAATAACTAATTACCAACAATTTATAGCAATCAAGTGTAAAGTGGAAGGTGGAGGAGAGAGGAACAGTTCGGATTTAGGGAACAGGGGTCTTCAAAAGAATTGATCTTTGCCATATGACAGCTGAAGGAAAGCAGGTATGAGTTTGGGATAGACTTGGTAATGGTATTTATGGATGTGCAGAAGGCATATGATAGCGTGGAGGAGGTCAAAGGGGAAAGAGAAGTTGAAATGAGAGTGAAACGTATGTATGAGAATAACAGGAGTTGTTTAAAGATAAAGAGTGGGAGGACGGAGTAGTTCCAAACTAAAAATGGAGTGAAACAAAGGAGTGCCCTTTCACCACAACTATTTGTAATGAAATTGGGGTCATTAATAAAGTTGAAAGAAAACTCGGGAAGGAAATAATGGAGGCCCGGATGTTTGCTGATGACTTGATGATATGGGGGCAGAAGGAAGAGGTAGTACAGGAACAGCTGCAGGAATGGAATGAGGAAGTGAAAAAGTGAGGAATGAAATTTAGCATGGAGAAGTGTGAAGTGATTGTGATGACAGAGAAGAAGCTAATAAGGATATAAAGTTGGATGGAGTAGAGCTGAGACAAGTACATAATGTAAAATATCTTGGAAACGTGAATGAGGAGAAAAGTGGAAGTAGAGAGAGGAGAGTTGTTCTAAAGATGTGTAAGAGAACTGCTATGGAGAAGATAAGTGCCCTTGAAGTGTAAGAAACGGTTGTACTATGGGTACTTTGTAACACTTGTCACATATACAGCAGAAACATGGACATTATATAAAAGAGAGACTAGGAAAGTGGAGGCCATGAGAATGAAGTTTGTGAGGAGCATGTTAGCTGTCACGAGGAGAAATAAGATTAGGAATTATGTTATCCAGGAAAGAGTTGGGATACATAAAGTACATGAGATAGTATAAAAATCAAGACTGAGATGGTATGAGCATGTAATGAGAATGTATAAAGAGAGGATTCCAAAGAAAATTATGGAAATGAAGTATTTAGGAAAAAGACCAAAAGGGAAGCCAAGTAAGAGATGGTAGGAGCAGATAACAGAAATTGTGGAAGTGAAAGGAGAAAAATGGAAGTGATTAAAGGACGAAGAGTCATGGAAGGAGAGAGGAAGATGGAGGCATTTTACTAAACTGACCCGGCCACAGGCTGTAAACATTTAGTGATGATGATGATGATGATGATGATGATGATGATGATTATGATATTTAACTACATTCCTTTGTATTTTAAGTTTTAGATTTTGCCTTTGTTTAGTAAAATATGTATTTTAAGCTCAAACACTTGTGCTAATCTTGTTTAATCATATATAGTGAGGCGAAAGATTTGGAAGAGTGGTAAAAATGATATATATGAATTTAATTTAATTTAATTTAATTTATTTTATTATATTTATTTACTATCCAAGAAGTAAGGGTGTACATCATGTCAAAAAAAGGTAATTCTTTAAAAATATGGATGTAAAGTAGCGATTATATTTCTTAAAGATATACTACACTTATTAAATATTCATATTTTACAAATCTTTAAAATAACCTTTAAGTTTTGCTCCAGGTTAGAGTCTGCTTTACATTATGGAGACTAGAAAGATTTGGATGCCCTAGAGCTAACATGAGCTGAGAATGGTCACATACTGGTAGTTTATCCCACCTTCATTATCATCACCCATAAATGTTTTAAATTATGTATATAGAAATGGACATCAGCAGGGTTTTCCAAATCTTAGTATTTCACTTGGAATTATCTTAATAATGGCTATATGTAGCAGTTGCTAGCACTCAGAGATTATCTTAACACTACCAGTAACAGTTGCTAATGTTAAGAAATTATCTTAATACTACCAGTAACAGTTGCTAGTGCTAAGAGATTATCTCAACACTACCAGTAAAATTTGCTGGTGCTCAGAGATTATCTTAACACTACCAGTAACAGTTGTTAATGCTAAGAAATTATCTTAATACTACCAGTAACAGTTGCTAGTGCTAATAAATTATCTTCACACTACCAATAATAATTGCTAGGGCCAAGAGATTATCTTAACACTACTAGTAACAATTGCTAGTGCTAAGAGATTATCTTAACACTACCAATAAAATTACTAGCACTAATAGATTATATTAACACTACTAGTAACCGTTGCTAGAGCTAATAGATTATCTTAACACTACCAATAATATTGCTGGCATTAGGAGATTATATTAACACTACCAGTAAAAGTTGCTAGTTCATGGTAATTTTATGTAAGATTTCATTTGTATTAGAAGATTGTGTTGCATGGATTAAAATAACTATAAAAATAAATCACTAAATGTATAATAAGTTAAGTTATCAATTGTATGTTTTAAATTTGACTTTCCACAGAAGTTTTAAAAGTATGCTCCATTATTTATATTATGAATGTAAAACAAAATAATTATAAGACAATGATATTGATTGGAAGGACTACCAGTATGTATGTAGGTTCTGATAAGGGTGTGTGAATGTGTATTACAATTCTACCTCTTTGATTTTATAGAGTAATGTCAATTTATACTGTTAGACTTTAAATAATTTATGATACTTTACCAACGTAAAAAAGAGTGTATTTTTAAATTCTTATTAAAATTGCTTTAGTAAATATATATATAATTTTGCATGTGTTCTTCAAATATTTTGTTTTTATAAATGTGTGTGTTATAGACAACTACATATATAAATACATACAGCATCACGCCATCTTTTCAATGAACAACAATTCTGCACTTAGTCCATCCTAACTAACTTTCTCCACACTTCCCTAACCTTAAATACTCCCTTCGCTTCAACAACATTCATACACCGAGTCATGCTTGCTCTTTTATTCTTAAAACTATTAATGTCTAGAAGGTTAATGAATTAAATTAAATTTAACTTACATAATAAATACATAAGTCACATGTCTGTAGACATTAGATGGTGTCTAGAATTTATACTTCCTGTTGACATGTGCACTGCTCTGGATGATGGATTAAAAATCAATATTTGGTATTTATAAAATGTCTCAATTATATATAGCTACCATGTATTATAATTACTAAAGCATAAAGATAAAAAATAAGTTTAGTTTCCAAGTTTGTTTAACACTCAATTATATAAGTTAGACAGACTAGAGAATAATAAAACATATGAACAGTATTTAAAAAAATATTAACTTCAGTAATGTTTTGCTCCTTTATAAATAATATTATGGGTTACAAAAAAAAAGTGAGTAATTAATAAGTATTAGTGGATGACTTTCAGGTTCAAGCGCATTAGTGGACTGTCTTCAAACTGTATTTTTTTTGTATGGTTTATAAATTGAGCTTCAATTTCAATTTTGTTTCTAAAGTTTAACACCTCTAGGATAACCATTCAAAAATAGCTTGTTAGCTTAGTTATCTACAAAGTTATTTACTATTTATTACTATTACTAGTTATTTATGAATCAGTAATTTGTTACTTCCTTTGACATTGAATGATCTTTCACTGTAGCATGTTGATCTCATTTCAACAGCCACTATCTCATTAAGGGTAGGACAAAGTAGGTTTTCAAATAAAACACATGAACACATTATGACTCTTCTAAAAAAAAAATATTTTCACCCCATAATGTACCCTTTGGTACCATGCAGCTTAGTAGGAACCATTTTTACAAACTGTTTATAATAGTGGTTATACTTCAGGTGCACAGAGCTATTTATTGCCCCGCCCTCTATATTTGTGTATAAGTTTGGTGTCCTAGAGCAAGAAGATACCTAGTAAAAATAATTAAATATGTATGAGTGAATTCTGCTTATTAGTTTAAATGTTCAATGGTAGACACAAGGACAGAGATATATATACCTTACTCATTAATTATTTTATTAATGAATAAAAAAATGCTATATACAGAGTATCAAAAATATGTATGCTTTATTTTACTCAAGTTTCAACAAATAATCAATTAACAATCACAACTAGTTAATATACTCTAAACTCTACAATGTCAGGTTTCATAAATTCCATCTCCACAGTTATGATAGTATAATAATATATACTTTTTTATATCAATTATACTATAATACCTTGTATATTATTCTATTAGTAAAGTAGCAGTAAAAAAATTATCATTAAACGTGTTATTATTATAACTTATATTTTTCTATATTCAATAATTATATATTAGGATGTAAACAACTTTAAATGAAAAGATTTATATAAAATACCAATATTATTTTTCCAGGTACATAAAAAGGTTATATATTTTCAACTAATTACCACCAGTTTAAATCCATACTTTGTTGTTATTAACAAGTTATAGTTTTAACATTCCAAATGGAAAGTATCTAGTAATATTAGTCTTTTGTTTACTACACTTTATTACTGATCAACAATTTATAGTTACATCAGTATGTTTATTGATATATTTTCTCTTAATAATTATTTGCTAAAAACTAAACAGCCAAATACTAATGTCTGTCAACTAGTAGATTATGTTAAAACTAATACTAAATCATAATATATCGTAATACTATTCTTAGGCCTGATGTTCTTTGAGCAACTCATTTTGCTCAACTTAAAACTAGGAATGTTGAAACATGGGTAAAAACAATAGTTTTGTGATTGGGTTCTAAATTATTCAATTTTTAATACAACAAAAAGTGTAAACTTAGAGAAGATTTCAACTTTTATGAGCTTAATTTTTTTTATTTAATTAGCACCATGTCATTAATAACTGTTTAGGTTATACGCTATAAGCTTAAAGATAAAAAATTTAACCATCTATTCTATTGTACAAACCACTTGATGCAATTTTTGCTGATGTTAAACTGATCACATCACAAGATTTGTTTGAATAAATTAATATCTAGCTTAAAATCATAGTGAAAATTTTGGGGAATTTTGAACTAATGAGGACAAATAAAAGTATACCTATTTATAAAATTATGTAATATTACTACAGGCTGTGACCAATTATATTAAAAGAGTTGAAATCATTATTGAGGTAATTTCATCACCATAAATTTTAAACACAAAACATATTTTAGAAAGTAATTAAGCATTATGCTTCCACCCATTAAAAAACTATATAAATAAAAATGCAAAGCCTTAGTAATACATTGGAGTGCCCCAGTAACTTACAAAAAACTTAATTCATGAAAAAATGTAATGGTTACACTCTTATATTAGTTTCATTAGTTGGAAGTGAAAGGGGCGCAAGAAAAGGTAAGTGTTTTTGCAGTGTTTAGCAAAACTTTTTCTGGCGAAAATAAATAAAATGTTGGTAGAGTTTAATTTTCTTCACATGGTAACCACAACACTTCTTTAATATCTGTCATTAGCAAACTAACATTTGATGAGAAACTTTTTAAATGAAGAAAAAAAGTTGTAATTAAATTACAGGACACCTTGAAAAATATTCAAGAACTGTTGAGCTCACCATGTGAAGAAAATTTAACTCTATGTTTCTACTGAATCTATATTTTGTTTATTTTGACAAAAAAAAAAGTTGTTTGAAATAAAAACCGCAAAAACAGTGGCCTTTTCTCGTGTTCCCTACAATCCCATCTTATGTGGATTTATGGAATTTGGGAGTCATAATAAACTGTAACTTTCACTCACTATTTCAGAAATGATTACATATTTAAAGGGGGTTATAAATAAGTTGATATCCTGATGTTTCAATAATCACCTCCCTGATTTTCTTAAAAGTAAGATATCAGTACTTATACAATATTCAAGGAGTAAGAGCTGATTGTGGCTGCATCTATCGTGGATTTTATTCAACATTTTCAGCAAGAGAGAGGATTTCTTGATTTAACATGGCTCATTTTGACCAACAATATATTGTGAGTAATGTGTCTAGCTATAACTGATTGGAGTGGTATTTCCGTATGTGCACCGAAAGATTCCCCTTCTGTTTTGCCTTGTAGGAACAGTACGGACATTGCTCTGCTGGTTCCTTGCCCCCACATTCCACATTTTGGTGCCTATTTAAAGTGCTCTTCCATCGATATCGTTTACCGCACTCTGAACATGAGTACAACTTGATAGGTTTGAATTTTGTACATGCTCTTGGCGAAATAAGAGACAGCCTGGGTACATTCCAAGGCACCCAACTCTGCGACAGCGAAAGGTCAATAGCTGGAAAAAAGAAATATATTTATTTATGATATCTAATTAGATGAGTATTACAATTTTTACACATATAATATATTTTTTTTAAAGTTTCATGTTAATTTGAAACTACTATTTTAAGTTTAGTTAAAATAAAACTCCATCACTCAAACTATGCCAGATTATAACTGAAAATAGCCAGTTCTACTGAGAGAAAATTAAATATAATCAAGAATAAAATAAAGACATGCTATGTAAGGTTAGTTTGTTAATTAATTAATAATAATAATAACAATACCTATTTTAATATAGCTCCACCCTACTAATGAAATGAGTATAATAATAGTTTAAACATTAAAAATAATCACAATAAATGTTTAAGATTTATTATGTAAAGTATCAATGTTCTTCATTACAATAATTAATTAATTGAAGTTCATGATAAATAAATTGAATTAAGAATATATTATGACTCGTCAAAATAAATAATTTAATGCAAACCTGCTATTAAGATGCTGCATGGCGTAGTAGTTTTAATGAGCACCACACATTTATATATATTTAATATTTTATTTTAGTTTTTTAATGTTTTTATTATTCATGATTACATTTAGTAAAATAGTCAATAATGAGTTTAGTCACAAGGGGTTTGGAGAGGGACAGGTCTAGAAGATTCACAATTGCATTATTCTATAGAGGAGATAGGAGGATCACCTCAGGCCGGGTTTAGAACAATGACCTCCTCGTCACCACAATACCTTTGACCAGGGGTTCTCAAACTGTGGTGCACATACCACCAGTGGTACCGGTGATATACCATGAGAAGCCAAACAAAATAAACACATTCAATTCATAAAATCTTAGAAACATACTCAGACCAAGTCCAGCCAAAAGCAAGAGAGATTTAAATTGTGGTTGGAGGTGTGGCAACATTTATTCAAACTCAGACAGACAGTGCAGTTTGTTATTATATACCTGCGCATCATTAAAAAATGTACTGAAATAGTAAAAATCAGCACTATCTTGGTGGAAGAGCAAATTACAGAAATGGTTGGGGTAGTACGTCATTCAAATAGTTTGGGAAATGCTATCGATACAGATTTTCCCATTTAATAATGATATATTATCAAACATTTTAATAGAATTAACTGAAACATTTGATTATATTTAATATAGTTGAACGTAGATATGATGTTTTGATTAGTTGTGTTTTTCTCACTCACCTTTTGAGCAAAGTGTAACACATTACTACATACATATTGTACATTTATAAGCATAAATGAAAGTGGCTCTAATACAATATAGAGAATGGTTTAAGGAAAAGAATAGCTCATCTTAGATGAGAGAGGTAATGACAGCTAACAGAAGATACTTTATCGACTGAAAGTCACTAATGTCAACATATTCGGAAAAAATTGTGTTGGTTAATAATACTATATTATCAATAAACAGTGCTATCAAACAATTATAATAATACTTCCAGGCAATGTTTGAAAAAATTGTCTTCTGTTAAGTATCACTTACCTATAATGTTCAAAGTATCATTGAAGACATGATGTGTCCTTATTAGATTTAAATCAAATAAAACTGGTAGTCACGTGGCTTCCTGATATCATCTTGGTAGGCTTAAAGGAAGATTGAGGGCTGTTTTTAAAGTTTAGCGAACCAATCTTACAACAGAGGAATACAAAACAGTTCAGCTCAAATGGGCGCAGTGATACAGCAGTGATATGTCACAAGAGGTGCATCAGGGTTGTATCAAGCAGGGCGATTAATAATTCCAGTAGAAGCTTGGAAGGCCTTATCTCAGGAAACATCAAACACAGAACATACATCCATAAGAACTTTTTGTGTTGTTTTGAGGTCTACTTTCCACACCCCAGTTACTTCCCACATAAATTGATACACCCTGTATATATGGCTTTGAGTTGCTGAACATGGCAGGATGTTTATAGAACAATTGCATTTTAGTTCTCAACAATATTATGTGCATTCCATTCACCCTGAAAGGTAGTTCTTACCTTGACTGGCTACACTATGCCTTATCCTATAGTATACACACCTACTACATAGTGGAACCCAGTAAGGTAAGCTTGCTGCATTGCAAGGTAAACAAAAGCTAATTCGAATTTTAACCATGTTTTAAAAATACTCGACTGACATTGTTCTCGTTCATCTAGGTTTTACATTGGACGATGAATGAAAAAACAAACAAAAAAAAAACAGTACTATAAACAAAATATTTACCAACGAAAACCATTGCTTGGAAAGAGCTAGCAATATATTTTCATTTCCTACCATTTTAAATTATTCAAATAAGACGTTAAATATTATATAATGTTAGCATTTCACTAGTTTACCTTAACATCAATGATAGTAGACTATGTAATTTCACCTGTACTAGTAAATCAAGATAAATAATGCACATTACTATTTTAGATTGTTAATCTTCCTCACTAGGCAATTATGGGGGTTGGTATATTCTTAAAAAAACAGTGAATTGTTTATTATTTGCTATTACAATGCAAAAGAGTGATGCACAGCTAAGGGTTCCCAAACTTAATGAGCTGACGGCCACATACTACCTACTCAATATCCATTTAAAATAACTACAGTAAGATTCCATTTATTTTTGAGTGGGTTATCTGGTTTGCAGTTTGTGTGTGTGTGTGTGTGTGTATGTGTGTGTGTGTGTGTGTGTGTAAATTAAGATTTGTTGTTGTTGTTGTTTTAATTAGGCGGCAATGTGTGAACTAGCACATTGTGAATCTCTGAAGGGTCACCATCAACCTTGCAGTCTAGAAAACTTCACAAACAATTTTTATAAATAAACCTGTTTGTTAGGGGAATATTAATTTGTGATATGGTGAAAAATTAACAATACCTTTCTCCTTGCCACACCCAACGCTTACCAACCATATTCATTCAATTTACATGGCATAACTAAGTGAGAGGTATAGCAAATAGATTGGTATGGCTTATTTCCACCTCTAAATATATTATTAAATTGGCTCATCCATTATTTTTGAATTTATATAAATACCCCCGTTTCATTAAGCTGAATAATCACAAGTCTACTGAATTTATTTTTGGTAAAATTTTATTATATATATATATATATGAGAGTAACTTATTTATTTCAGGTTCATTTAATTCCAACTAAAAGTATTAATACAGTACAAGTAGAGCCTACTTCATACAAAAAGAATGTACAATGCATTTATTACTCTAAAATTTTCGCAGAAGTTATTGTGTTTTAATATTATTCTTACAATTGTAACCATTATTGTATAACTATAAAAGATATACATTTTTTAATAATTTTATATATTTCAAAAAATTAGATGCACTTTTATAAATCAACACATTGTTATAAGGATTTTTTTAGCCTTCAACATTGGAAGTATATAGATATAAAATCTCATCAAAATATAATTTTATGTATGATTTTGTTTTTATTTTATGCAATACAGTTTTCATTATAATTCTACAATTTTCAAAGGCCAAATATTACTATAATGAGCTACAAGCATTAGTTATAAAAACATGTGTTGATACAAGTAAAACCATGAAAAGAGTTTCAAAAATGCTATGCATCAGTATAAAATGCAATTAATGCAGTCTAAAATATGGAGATTGTTTCTATTCGTGGTATCTTCTGACATGGTACACTAGATTGGGCTTTTGAGAAAATCTCTGAAGACAGTGTGTACATTGAAACTGAGGTGCTTTGCCACACTCATGCCTCATGTGACGACAGAGTGACTCCTTGTAGCGGTACAACTTTCCACACTGAGGGCATTTATACTTGCCATCTTCACTATAACATTTTGACAAGACCCCTTGACGTTGTCTTTTAGGATGGTTAAGAAAATCTATAAACATCCGAGAGGAAAACATTGTATTGCTTTCAAAATGTAGAGCTGAAACAAAAAAACACGATAAAGATATGTTAATAAATTGGAAACCTTATTGAAAGTATAAGTGCATGAAATTAACTTAATCTAAACTATGAATTATATAGACCATAACATAAAAGTCAAACTTAAAATAATGACCTAATAATAAAAACAAAAGAAAAGATTATATCATTACAGGATTCAAAAGTATGGTTCAGATCTGTAAAAGGGATATGTGATATGTACCTACCTAAAGCTACAAGAAAAATGTTCTCACATTCCATGGAATATTTTAAAGGACATTTTAACAAGACATCATGCTATAAAATTTTGGATTTATATAAAAAAAATTATAAATATACACACATTTGTATTATATTTACATATTAATAATAGTTCTATTAAAACTATATTACCAACAAAAGGTACTACAATGGACACATTGCAGAAATTTGAAGTAACCAAAATTAAATCAAATTTACCCCAAATATAAAGCTAAATAAATACATTGTGATGATCAAAGGACTTGTTTCATAATTTGAACATACATCCAAATCTAACTTCAAAGAAGAACACGTATTTCCCTGGGGTATAAAGAATAAAAGCTGTGAAAAAACAACCAACTTTTAGAGCTGTATCAATCAAATAATAAAAGTGGTATATAAGCTAATTACATTTATTTTGCTACCAAGAGAAAATTTAAAAATGATATTTATCAATGAATTGACAGTATAGTGTTCCCTCGAATATACAGTGGGTATATTTTAAGCCAACAATCATAAGTAATACAATAGTTTGTAACTAGCTCATTAAATTATAGCCTCCTTAAAGGTTTGAAGAAGGTAACAAACACATAAAGTAAGAAATACTATAATTATAGAGTTGTATTAATGAGTCATATAAACATAGTACAATAAGAGACATAAAGGATTGTTCATTTGGTTTCTGTTGTTTTCTGCAATAAATATATTTTGGTTGCAGAGCGTAGAGTCACAACAAGTAGGTAAAAATAATACTTAATAAACTAAAAACAAAATGTTCAGTATAATGAGGCTAGTGAGTACAGGAAAATGAGCCAAAAGTATTTAACTAAAGGAAATTACAGTTAAGGATCAATATCCATGATCATAAAAGTTCCCAAGAAGTTCCCTACGACTCGTCAACAGCAAACAAACTGGACAGTGGCAGGTCTATAATTATAAGCCTTTAAAGAAGTCTTTTGAACTGACCTCAAGGACTAATGCGTGCGATTAAATGTCGGTATCCCAGTGCTCATGACCACTAACCCATTAGCTTAAGCTTCCTTAGGTTCTTAAGAAGCCTAGCTACTTAGGCATCTAGTAATTAAATAATTAAACGCTCTAACTATGGCAACCAATAGTGAATTAACATCATAGTCACAATGAGGAGGTGCTAATCTAGTCCCTCTAATACAAGGGATAGTTAACCCCAGTTAGGTCAACATAGCTACAGCCAAGAGCAATAGTGGCCACACCCACGAACAAAACTTGTCTACAAGGTATACTCATCAAGTCCAAGTACAACGAGTGTACGACATAAGGAGGCCGTTTACAGGCCTTCAAATAAACATGCAAGAGTAATAAAATACAGGACCCCAAAATAATACAATACGAGATAACTTAGCCACGGCCAAAATACCTAATTAGGTCATCAAAACATATCTATCACTCCCCACTAGTGACTCGTGGCGTTCCCTTCCTACCAATACAGACAACATTTACAAACAACCAATCTAACGTTAATCAGCCAAATAGCCATACTGATGGCTGTATATAAACGTAATACTAACAAAACTCAACTTGTGCGGATAAGTCGCTTATCACGATAAACAACACAAGTAGTACATGTCAGCAAGAGACTATATCTGCTCATTGAACTATCATGCCCCAGTCGACTCTTGTGAAAACTTTTATAATATCGGTCTAAATAGATCAGTACTTATATACATCAATTATCCAGGGGATTGACTTAGAAATAAACAAGCGATTCATGACTCCCAAATAAGTTGAGCCGATGCTTAACCTTCACATTACTCGTCGCTATACAATTAGAATTACATAGTCAAAGATACATTGCTCGGCGAGTAACAGTACAAACCGTACGTAGATGGAAATTAGCCAGTCTACCAAACAATCTATGTGTGAGCCAACTCGAATGTAGCAACCAGCTGCGAGAGCGCATCATGATTATGGCCCTAGTGGTAGGGCAGGTGGTGCACTTCTAGTGCACCAGCGGTAGACTATGGAGGTGTTGGTGATCCAGGTGTGGCGGGGGGCTACCCTCGGGTAGCCCCTGCGTTGACTGCACCGTAGTCCATGCCGGACAGGGCCTACTCAGATTGTCTGCTACAGTAGAGAAGGTACAATTAGAGACCCGATCAGTCGTTAATTATTACAAGTTCTGTCTCTTATCCTGCTCGAGCGGTATATTAAATAATCTTCCAAATTAAGAAGAAAAGCGAAGGGGAGAGTAGGTGTCAGCCAATCACGTCTTACAGCTACAACACAGGTCAGAGCGGTCATCAATGGGGGGTAAGCACATGCGCAGTGAGAGCAAAGAGAGAGAGGCAATATGAAGCGAGTGAAGCCCTAACATTACAGTTTCTTGATGTGGTTACTGCATTTGAACGAAATGAGGCTTATAAGTGATTACCTCGAAACACACTCACATAGATATTTAGGTCAAGGGGAGACCAATCAGTAGGGCAGTTCATGAAACATAGCCGCTCTCTTGAAAGGTGTAAAAGTTACATGATTGTGCGAGCAAATATCCATTAGCTTGACACAAAACTTGTCAACATCCTAACATGATTTGGTTAAAAACATATGTATTTGTCTAGCCATATAAATGCCTAGATAATAATAATAAGAAGAAGAAGAACCTGAAAGAATAATGGGGATGAAGAATGGCAACAGACTCATATTAGAACTAGTGACGGACATACATTGAAATTACAGAAACATATTTCAAAGACAATCTCATTCAACTCCTTGGTCCAGTTTACAATGTTGTTATTCTTCTACCCTTTGGCCTGTTCCCAAGAAAACCTCGCAAGAAACGCTTATGTTTAGGTATGGTAAGTGCAATGTGATGGAAAGGAAATATTCTTCTCTGGACACAGCCCACACTTATAATAAACCACCATTTGTGTGTTTTTAGTTTATAGCCATTGAGATTAATCAGTAGATCCGACACCTTATATCAGTTAGTATTGTGTCTGTCTAATGAGCTAAGGGTCCCGGGTTTGATTCCCGGCATGTCCAAAAAATGTATCATTGGTAAAATGTGGGTTTATCCTTTCACATTGATAAATTAAGGGCTGGGGACCAGGTGTTGAGCCTGTCCTAATCATAAGTTAGATTATAAGGCATTATGGAGCTATGACAGGCCTAGCAAGCCGATAGTGGACAATATATGGCTTTAATAAAAAAACTGACATGAACTATAGGCTGGAAATAGTAATGGATGTAAAAAAAACTAATTAGTACAAAAATTGAAGTTAATAAAAATCAACTGTACCATTACTATTAGCAACCAGACCTTAGAATGGCTACAGCTGTAACCAAGCTGAACAAGCGATACAAGGAATGTTAGCGACCACATCCATACCGTCTAGGAAGTTAGCTACTGCAAAGGGAGAATTCTTAACATTTGGATGTGGAGTAAGGGAAGAGGAAATACCTAGGACCCCTCTTGTTCAGACACAACAAAATGATAGGAGGTCTCTATGCTCCTTCATCCACTCTCATTTTTCTTCCACTCTCATCCTTTTTGCACTCTAATCCTTCTTTCACTCTCATTCTTCATCCACTCTCATTTTTCTTCCACTCTCATCCTTCTTTCACTCTCATCTTTCTTCAACTCTTATGCCACATTTTCACAACAAAAATCTGATTGCCATTCCATTCAAATGTGCTCTGTTTTTTATTATATTTGTTCGAGAGTCGGCTTGTATGCCATATAATTAGTTACCTCTGTAATTATATTAATGTGATATGTCGGTCTAGTTTTCAAATTGTCTACCACCATTTCAAAATCAAAATTTGACTAGGTAAATTGAGTGAACTCTTTGTGCTGATATATTCATAAAATTCAGCTTGTGTGAAGTAAGATAATACATATACCATAATTATATATAAAGGTATATTTCTGTATCTAAAACTGTTTGGAGTTTTTATGTTGAAGGAGAAGCAAGGAAAATTATTTATTTTGTGCCTTTACTTTATCCTCGCTTCTTATGTCCATAGAAAAAAGTCAATCTAACAGTTTGGAATAATATGTTTTATAAAAGAGGTTTCAGAGTAGATATTGACAATAAATAAAGATTTGATCATATTATTATTTATTATTATTATTTAGCACCACGTCTTACTACCCGTTTGGGTTATACGCTTTAAGTACTAATTACGCTAATGGATTAGGAATTGAGAAGGTTGAATTAAAGGAAGTGAACCCGCATTTTCGTGGAGGGGGAGTGGAAAACCATTTAGGAAAAACCACCCCCAATTTACCTGACCGAGATTCGAACCTCGATCTCCCCGTCCTCAGCGGTTGAGCTCAACATGACTAGCGCATTAGCCAACTACGCCACCAAGGCGGGTATTTGATCATATAATGTTCCAGTTTTTCACTAGAAACATTAAGTAAAAATATGTTTATTTATTTTGGTGTGTCTTACTACCCATTTGGGATAGCCACATAATCACAACAATGTGACAGGGATGAGGATGGTTGAATTAGAGGAAATGTATCGGTATTTGTGTGTAGGCAGAGTGGAAAACTATATGGGGAAAAATGACTTAAGTACATCAAATCAGGATGTGAACTATTCTATTTCGATATATTTTGAGAGTCGCCATATGACCACCAAAGCAGGTGACTCAAACTAACTAAAACAACAAAATAATAATAAATATATTTATCAACCACTTTAAAAGAAATATTGTGTGTCTATAAGGAAAAAAGAGTATAAGGCTTTATAAGAGATAAAACTTCCCTAAAAAGATTTAAAAAATTAAAATAATTATGGCTCTATATTATGCTAATGGATAGTAAAGAGAAGGGTAAACAAAACAGAAAAAGCCAAACATAATTCATACAAAATTATATCAATGTTTGGTTGCCAAGTAGTATCTCAACACCAAATTTTGTAAGATTGTAATAACACCAAGTGAAAGGTTTTCATGAGTAGGCTGATGCAACACACAACGAAAGTTGATTTGTTTATTAATGTATTCACTATTTTGTGTGATTATCATGGATACAAAGAACAATAACACATTATAAAATATATTTTTCTAACCAACTTTACATAAAGCAATATAATCTTTAAGTTAATTTGTTTGAAAACGACTAACAAGATTTTAACAAAATTTGACACAAATTTAAGAAACATCAATATAAAGTTTTATGTTGAAAAAAATATTTACTTCAAGCAAGTACCAAAAAAATTACAATGGCCATTTAGAGCAAATGTGTTATTATTAAAAAAGGCAGTAAAAAGAAGGTTTTTTGTGAATATGAAAATGCAGTAGGTTTTTATAAGTTTGTACAACGTAACTTAGATATAATATGCACATATTCCTCTCAAACAGTAAAGCATGTATTAACTCTGTACCTGCAGAGCTCTCAACAAAGTTGAACTGAATTCGACACAATAGCATGATTTTGACTCTGGTAGTGAAAGTTAACAAAGCCCAATTTATATTAAGCAAGACTGAGATGGTATGGGCATGTAATGAGAATGTAAAAAGAGAGGGTGCCAAAGAAAATGTTGGAAATGAAGTATGTAAGAAAAATGCTGCAAGAGAGGCCAAGAAAGAGATGGGAGGAGCAGATAACAGAAAGTGTTCAAGCGAGAGAAGAAGGAATGGAAGAAATTAAAAGAGGAAGAGGGATGGAAGAATAGAGGAAGATGGAGTCATTTTACTAAACTGACCTGGCTACAGGCTGGAAACATTTGATGATGATGTTGATGATGGTGAATTTATACCAAGACAATAAACATTGATATACATTTTGTAAATTGTCCTAAACATACAAAAGTAAAATATTTATTTGAATGTCATCCCTGTCTGGTATTTGGAAACTAAATGGTGAAAAGCAATAACCTAAATTATGTAAATTTCACCTTCACTTTACAATATTTTTTATATTTTTTTAAAAGCCAAATTAGGTTAATTCACTCTTATGTGTTTCTATTCCTCTTTCCTGTAACTTTTTCCATAGATTAAAAAAAATACATTTTGTGTATTGTGTGCATGTTAATATGATTGTTTTTGTAGGAGTATGTTATCGTGATTTTTTATCTCTTCTGTAGTAGGTACTTCTGAGACTTTTATCTACTTATAACTTATTTTATGTTCAATTGCATTGATCATAAAGCTGACACATATTTATATAAATTAAATTATGCATTAGGCCAAATAGATTATTTATATAAATTAAATTATGTTTGTAGGCCTAATAGATTAAGTGCCAATACTTATTAAAAATGTAAATGCAACAGTAGATTTTACAATATGAAGCATGAATATTTTCAGTTGTTTAGTTGTAATTTATATGGCTTAATGCAGACAATTTAAGGTATTATTTATGTACAATTTTACAATTAATAATAAGTATTCATTGCTGTTCTTTATTGTGAAGGTCAATTTTTTTCTGCCTTTTTACACTTTTTATACATCTGTAATTTATTTGTTATAAAACTATATTTTTTCAATTTGAAGAGAGTTGATTTTTTTTTAAATTACAGTAATAAAGCTCTAAGCAATGGCAAGTAATGCCAAAGAGTCTTTATACCAACATAATATATTGCTTCAAAAAATGTAGGGTTTTCACATATTACTAATAATACATTAGATACCTACAAACATTATGTATAAAATATTGTAAGTGAAACTACATTTTTTCAAAGTTTTTCATTATAATTAGTCAATATAAAGTTTAATTGGATTTTTTACATTTGTTCGACACTTCAAATATTTACTAGTATCCTCTTATTAAGTCTGAGTGGTCACAAATTGTTTTTTATTTACTTGATTTAGTAGATTTAAAAAAATTAAAAAAAAAGTGTGAAAAATTTGATAATGTTTGAATTTTTAGGCTGTCAAATAACCCCCAAAAGTTTGTGCATTACCTAAATTCCTGGACAAGGAAAGTCCATGTGCATTTATAGTACCTAACCCAAAGGATACTTGGATCCTCAACAGTTCCATCAGCTGTAAAGGATAAGCAACACTGAAGAGGGCACTAGGGAAATGAGGAGTTAGGTAGTTACCCATTGCTTTCCTCAGTGAGCCAGAAAGTACTATTGGACATAAGTCTGCCAAGATCACTGAAATACAGACACCAACTGACCCTACAAACTTTCACTCCATTCATCACAGGGACTGGCTGTATATTGAATGTTATTACTAGTCTCACTCATACCTTGTCCACGTTAATATTTGTTAAGGCCATAAGTGAGACGAGATTGATGAATGAAAGTAATAACTTGCTCTAGCCCAAACCAGAAGATGTAACACACTTTAAACACTATATCTGACCAGATATAGATCAGGGGAGCAAATATTACACTCAAGCAACGCCAAGATCCTGACATGAAAAGAAATAAAAATGAAATATTATTTATACACATGTTTACCACGAAAGTGTAAAGAGACATGTCCAAAATGAAATAAACAAACATAGCTATTGCAGGATTTTGGTAAGAAGAAACTTTAACAAAATACCAACAAACATTTTTGTGCTTAGCGATGATAAAATGTTACTATTTTATTAGTGTAATTGTTTGTATATTGTTTGATGTATTAATAATGAGAACATACCCAACAACTTTTTTAGCAGTCTGATAGGGTTTTTCCCATGAAAATTGGGTTGTAAATAACATTCAATAAATATTTAAGTTTTAAAAATTAAAAGTTTAACCAACAAAATACTTGCATTTTAAGATAGGTAATGCTTTTTGAGTTTTTGCTATTTCTCTTGACTTGTCCAGCCTATTCCTAGATATTTTTTTATTTGTGTAAACTTAACTTACAGTTTAACTTCGAGAAATGGTTTACTTCAACATGCAAGTATGCCTCATCCTATACACATGGAATATATTTAGGATTTGTATCATAGAAAGAGAAGTATATACAGTGACAGGTCCAAAATTAGGGCGGGGTGATTGCTCTGCTCTGAAGCCCCCAAAGAAAGTGGGCCCCACAAACCTCCACTAGAAAGTAATCATAAACACTAATCAACATTTGTGCTGCAAATAAAGCAAGAAAAGTTTATATAACATGAGTGTTTTAATTAAGTATTTATGTAACCTACTTCCTTTTACTTTGTTACTATTAAATTTGTGTAAAATCAAACAGATGCTTATTTTTTACCTTTCCTCAGATACAATATGATGTAATTTACATGTGTTTATGGAGACCCTCACACTGTATGCCACTCTGAGGCTCGTAAGAATGTAAATCTGGCAATATGCACTACCTTCCTTGTCATAGTTTGTTTCTTGACAAATAATTACACTCCACCAATAAGAGTATGGTGGGAAAGAAGTGTCTCATTGAGACACTAACACAACAGATGTAAGAGACTGTATTGATGTTGATGAAGAGGTCAAGGTTCAAATAACAGTCTGGTAAGCTATTTATGTTTTTAAATGTGGTTTTTCCATCTCCTATCCATACCTCTGAAGGCATACTGCCTTTAAATTATATTCATAACAATAATAACCTTTGTGTTAAAGGTAATAATATTTATTAAAAAAATATTTAGATAGGCTTACAACTAAGAGAGGTTTTTAGCCCAAATTTGAGTAGTTTTAGTGAATTAAAGTTTTTAATTTGATTTAGTTTGTCACATATTTTTTAAACATGTAGTAAAACATGTAGGAAAACAATTTGAAAGAAAACAGTATACTTTTGTAACATTAGTAATTGTTATAACTAACCTCGACTTAATAAAGTTTAAGTGTGCTTTTAAAATTATAATAGGTGCTATGCGCTTTGCAAAAAAACATATTTTATTTTTGGAATCCAAGATAATATTGTTTCAATAGTTAATCTCTTTTGTGGTGCATGTTGTATGTTACTAGATTCCAATTTTATTATTTATGTGGATATATTGAAATATTCCTAAGATTTAAATAAATTCCAAACTTGGCAAACACAAGCGTGATTTACCTTTTAAAATATAAAATCAAAGATATGTTTTTGACAATATAGATATATCTGATAGTTTGGTGCTCTAGATTAAAAGTGATAACGAAAAAACATTACTTATAATCAATTATACACACTAGGGTGGTTTTAAAAAATCGATGTCGGATTTTTTTGGGGGGCACCCCCCTAAAATGTTTCATTTTGTTAGATTTTAAGATTGCCAAAGTTTGAGCACAATTGGAAGATGTTAACCCGTGCCACTGGGGCCTCAAAGTTTTGAAAATCTCGATTTTTTGGCAGTTTGGCGACTTCGGCGACCCATATCTCTGGAACGGCTAAAGCTATTTGCCCGTGTCATACATCAAATTAAAGGCCATACTGTTTTTAACATTTTATATTCTACACAATAAATACGCAACTAGTACTGAAACCGAAAAAATAGAACCAATGTCCCTAAAAACGTGACTAGGTACCCCTGAGAGCGAAGATGCGTTATCTGTATTATTATTGCTTATTATGGAAAAATACTTGTACTTTGGAATCCCATTTAATTTAAATATGTTTGCAATGGTATACCGTTAATTTTAGACCCACAACAATGTTTTTTTTTATGTCAGGTATGTATCTACTTTTTCCTCATACTGTATCACTTGCGACCCCAAGCAGGTAAAACCAAACAAGTTTAAAAATGTATTGGGTTACCCTACTACCTATTGTTATATTTTAAGTAGAAGTCCAGGGGTTCAAAGTCTGTTATTAAAAAAAGAAAAGGATAGCTAGGTGGTTCTTGCTTCTATGATTTTGTTTCTTGGTCAGTTGAAAAGTATTCGCTGAACAGTGAAAGTCGTATTTTGTTCTACGTTCGTGTGATCGAGTTTAAAAAAAACCACTAAATATTAACTACAAAAGACATTTTTATTTTAATTAGGTCGGTACCTACTAACACGTACTCTTTGTTTTAGTTAGTGTCATTTTGTGTCATTTATTCTTTCTTCTAGTGAACATTTTTATTTCTCGTAAAAGTGATGGCTTCTACATCTGGCATGAGAAGTAGAGGTAGAGACAAAATTTTTCTAATTGACTATCCAGCTCATCAGATAACTGGATGTAAGCTGCCCTCCAATCGACAAGTTCTAGCTACTATGTTCTACAATTTGCGTACTGTGAAGTTAAATGTGAGAGACTCTGCCACAACTACTGTTGACGAGGTTTCCGTTTTTTGGACAAAAGCTCGAATTCCTACAAAACAAAAGAAAAATGTCATAGTAAAGCTGGAAAAACTGTACGATGATTGGAGAAAAATGCAAAAGTACAAGGATAGAAAAACGGAAAGTGCAAGAAATGCTGTAAAAGAGTTTACCCTAAAGTTGGATGATCTCTTTGATATTGCCCACCAAGATGCCCTGACGATGATGACTTCAGAAGAAGACAAGGGGTTTCTGTTGAAACAAAGACAGAAAGGAAGACCAGGCTCCATGCTCGGAGTTGACCTGAAGTTGGCTAAAGCTGAAGAAAGACTACTACAGAAACAACGGAAGGTCTTGGACAAACAACTTGAAGCGGGAAATTTGGGTAAGCATTAAAAAAAAATATTTTCCTTGTAGCGAAACTTTACTGCTACTAGCTGAAATTTCCATCAATAAATATTAACTTTATACTTATTGTCTCATCTCATTGTTCACAGAGACGGTGGAGCTCACGGACGACGAGACAACAGAAGAGTCAGAAGGACGTGAAACGCCGTATGAAGAGCTCGAGATGAACGTAGAATCTGAAGGACCATCTGCCCCCAAGAGAATCAAGCGTGGCTTCAAAGAGGTCCTAACCATTAAATTGTCATTGTTGCTGGACCGCTGTAAGGTGTCCGATAGGAACGCTACTCGTATCATTTTGGCTACAGTAGAAGCTCTAGGAGAGGATCCCAAAGAATATAAGATCTCCAGAAGCGTTATCCGTGAACAGCGGAGAATAAACCGTGAAAAATACACGGAACAAATTAAAGACAGACTTAAGATACCCCAAAACGAGGCTGTTTGCGTGCACTGGGATGGAAAACTACTACCAGGTATCCTCAAAACAGAGCAGAAAGAACGGGTTGCTGTTCTGGTATCACATGGGACTAAAGAACAACTCCTGGGCGTTCCTGAAACTGACAGTAGCTCAGGGGCGGAACAAGCCCTAGCAGTGTACGAATGTCTAGAGGAATGGGGTCTCGCCAGCTCGGTCGTGGCTATGTGCTTCGATACAACAGCATCAAATACTGGGAGACTCAATGGAGCGTGCAATCTCCTGGAGCAGATGTTAGATCGAGAGCTCCTGTACCTAGCGTGCCGACACCACGTTTTAGAAGTCTTGTTGAAAGCTGTTTTTGACTGCAAGTTTGGAAGCACATCGGGACCTCAACCAGACATATTCAAGAGATTTCAAAAAGAATGGTCGGCGATTGATAAATCCAAGTTCGATGTAGGCGAGAATGTTTTGAAACTACTGCCCGAAAAAGAAGTAGAGAATATCAAAGAAGAACTGCAAAGAAAACTAATGGAATGCCAGCCAAGAGACGACTACAAAGAGCTGTTACAGTTGGCATTGATATATCTTGGCCATCTTGACGGAAAAGATGTGCGCTTCAGGTCTCCAGGTCCAGTACACCATGCCCGGTGGATGGCAAAAGCTATTTACTGTCTGAAAATACAACTCTTCCGTGACCAGTTTAAGCTGACTTCCCAAGAACAAGAGGCCCTAGAAGCACTTTGTGTTTTCATAGTTCGAGTCTACTGTAAAGCCTGGTTTAACGCCCCCAGAGCGTGTTTAGCACCAAAACAAGACCTAGAACTAATTGAAAATCTATTGAAATACGAAAGCATTGACAAAAAAATATCAGAAAAAGGAATTAACAAAATGATAAATCACCTGTGGTATCTTAGTCCTGAACTTGTTGCCCTGGCATTGTTTGACCCGACAGTGCAAAACACCGTAAAGAGCCAAATGGCGACAAACATCTTAACAAATCAAGCAGAAGAAAATGAGAAGTGCTCCAGAAATATGCGACCCAAACTAAAAAAAGAACAACTGCCGAAATTCCTAGAAAAAGGTCTCCCAGCCCTAATTACAAGTGAGACTTACCTTTTGTTCAAGAGAGTAAACATTAACACCGAATTTCTGGAAAAAGATCCTGCAACTTGGCCGCAGAACATCAACTACCAGGAGGGGCAAAGGATGGTAAACAACTTGAAAGTTGTGAATGACATGGCAGAGCGAGGAGTCAAGCTCATCACAGATTACAACCAATTACTTACAAAGGACGAGCAACAAAAACAATACGTTCTCCAAGTAGTCAGCAGATGCCGTCAGCTGTATCCAGATAGCTCCAAAACCACATTATGTCAGTCCCTTGAATAAATTTAAATAAGAATAAAATGAAAAAGACATTTATTATACTTGATTTTTTAAATACATAATTGTTTTCATTCCAAAAATTGATAATATAGGAAGGAAAATGGGTTTTTTCACAATAGGTTCCATCTTCGCTCTAAGGGGTACCTAGTCACGTTTTTAAGGACATCGGCTTCATTATCTCGAATTCAGTACTACTTACGTATTTTTTATTGCATATAAAATATTATAAACAGTATCGCCTTCAATTTGATGTATGACAAGGGCAAATATATTAAACCGTTCTAGAGATATGGATCGGCAAAGTCGCCAAACTGCCAAAAAATCGAGATTTTCAAAACTTTGAGGCCCCAGTGGCACGTGTTAACATCTTTCAATCGTGCTCAAACTTTGGCAATCCTAAAATCTGATAGAAAGAAACATTTTAGGGGGGTGCCCCCAAAAAAATTCTGACATTTTTTTTTACCCTATGAGATAAAACCACCCTAATACACACGTATCCTTTTCATTAAAAGAAACTAAGTCAGATCCTAGAAACCGGTTTTAATGAATTCTTAATATTACAAAAATTATATTTTATGATTAACAAGTTAGTTAAAATGAAATAATCTAAATAATGGGAAATATTTTTGAATGTTTAGTCATTAGATGTCTTTTCATGTTTCTTTTCAGTTTTGTTTTGTACGAGCAGTATGGACAGTGAAGTTGTGGTGTTTGTCCACACTCAATTTTCACGTGACTAATAAGATTCCTTCTGTATCGATATATCTTGTCACAATTGTTGCACGGGAATGCGCCAGGGCCGTTTTCAGCATTACTTGCAATATAAGAACCATTGTTTAGTTCAGGTTGAAACAGCTGTAACTCAAAAGGTAAACCACTTGTGTGTCTGTTGAGAATTATATTTTCTGAAAAGATAAAAACAAATACAATATTTATTATTTTTTTAAATTTGTGATTATAATGTCAGGATTGGAACAAGTTGGTAATTCAAAACATTATAACTGAGACATTTGAAAAAGGTAGTTTTAGAAACACAACCATAAATTTGGGGTTTGTTAATGCAGTAAATTTGAAAACAAAAATAACTTATTTGCTTGATAATGATAATTTTAGCTCTGAAATCATAGTTGTAGTTATATAACGATAATTGTGGTTGTGTGTTGTGGTGTGTGGTTGTGTTGATTAGTTATGAAAAATACAGACCTGTCAAATGTAGCCAGAAAATATATTTATAATGTATGCCTCATGTTTATTTCAAGTTTAGTTTGACCAAAATTTCACTTACACACGTTTCACAATTCAACTAGAACCAAATAGTTACTGGATAGTGCATGTGACCTTTTGCAGATTTCATATTCAGTTTATTGAAAAATTAGCCTAGAATCCAGCCTCATTTCCATGTGACATAGTTGCCCTATCCCCTCCCCCACAGCAGGATAGCAATCATCAGGAAACAATTCATGATGTTTAGTGCCCATCCTTTGTTTGCTAGGAAATAATGGTCACTAAATTAATTATATACACAATTAAGTAATATACATGTGATGATTTATACAGTACAATAGTGGGAAAATATTGATTCCATTTGAAATGGAGCTCTTTCTTGACTATTGAATGGAATGGTTAGACTAGGAGGACTCAAACTCAAATATCTTCAGGTTACATATATACATACATCCATCACCATCTCCAGCCTGTGGGTTGGGTCAGTTTTCTATTCAAGCCATATATTGCCCATTACTGGCTTGCTAGGCCTGTCGTAGCTTCCTATTTCGTATTATCAATAAGTGAAGTGGGCTGAGTGTAAGCAAAATCATTTGTCAGATATAATCAAAATTTATTTATTTTTACCGGACTATAATGTACATAAGTCGGTTAGTAACCAATTTAAAATTGTTTCTAAATCAATGTGCAGACAAAAAAAAAGAGTCAGCACACCATTGGCTGCCAGTTTGCAACCCCTGAGTTACTCATTGTTTGTTTCTGTAAGCTTTAACTAGCAAATGGTTTTATACAAAACTAGAACGATGAGTAGGGGGGTATAGGATATATACCAGTGGTGAGGATTGCTGGTATCCATTATTACCACTGGTAGTAGTTAAAAACTATAAAATATATTATTTAAAACAGGAGAAAGTCAATATATACATTGGTAGTACACTTAATTCAATCCTGTCAATCCCAAATAGGGATGCCTAAGAACAAGTTTTTCCATGAACACAATCAAATAAAACACAAGTTAGCATCTTGGACTGTTCATGAATGACATGTGTTCAATCCTATTGAGATTTACAAGATCAAGCCAACATTTCATTAAACTAGGTTTCAACTACATTGACTTCAGTGTATATGTAACTTATGATTAATTAAACTGCCGAATCCTACCTATAAAACACTTTCCTCAATACTGGACATAGCTTAATGAATAATGGTGTGTCTTTTACACAAATGTTGTATCTCGTCAGTGGTGTATTCAAGGTTCATACTTGAAAAGTGGATGTTGAAGTGATTTTTTTGAATGTTTTAGTTTATTATTGTTTATTTGTTTATGATGTGATGGCAGCTTAATTTTTTGAATAAAAATAGTTATTCTGGTTAGCTTTAACTTCTGATTAAAACCACACTTAGAAGCTGCCTAAAGCCATGTATGTGCATGTACTTCAATTTTCTTATAAACAGGCATTTGTAGCGTTATTTAGAAAACTCAAGACATATTTTGCAGTCAACATTGTTAAAATTTCAATTATAGCTAGTGTTAGTCTATAGGTATTAATAATATATATTAAAAGTGACAGCTGTATATCACATGACTTGATGTTTGAATACGTGAAATTAGATCTAAGAGCTTTTCTTAGCTGTTTGATCCATCCAGTCATAAGAAAATTAGGGTATTTATGGTAAACAAAAAAAAAAACTAGTGAGCATTCTGTATATAGAAAATAGAGATAGTAATACAACCAAAACATAATTTATAGTTATGGACAAAATAAAAGACAGAATTAATATCAATAAAGTATGGATCAGTTTCATTCAAAGAGGAATGTTCTTATGAATTAGGTTGGTAACTTTGTTGAAAGTATGAGTGTCACAGTAAGCAAAGAATGGCCCATGTGTGAAGAGCTTACAGAATATTATAAGGCCAATAAAATTTACATCAGATAGTTTAAAGATAAGTTAAATAAAATACAGCGAATCTTCTTCATATCTACATCCATTCCTCATTGACTGCTTGTTACAGATCAGACCATATTGTAATGCAACACACTACCATAATCATAAATATATTTATATTTAATTTACTATCCGATAATTACATTTTTCTCTCCTTACTAAATTATTATTATTATTAGCACCACGTCTTACTACCCGTTCGGGTTATATGCACTTACGCTAATGTGTAATGGTGGGGTGATTGTGAGATGAAATGAAGGACCTAAAGTTTAACGTGGGATCCGAACCACGGTGGAGGCCTGGCATTCCCAACATTCACAAGTTGTGATTAATACATGTCTTGTCAGAGGTGAAGGAAGGGTTTGGTAATCAAATAAATCTGTGTCGGGACCGAGGATTGAACCCCGGCCGCCAGCACAGAAGTCTGACACCTTACCCCTAGACTGCCAGGTCAACTACCTCCTTACTAAAATTAGGAGTGGTTTACAAAATGTAAATGAATTGTTTAACTTTTAAATATATTTTGAAGAATAGATTATGAATGAAATAAGAGGACTGTCTATATTTTAAATTTAATTGGATGTTTCATTATGATGTATTTATAAAATAATGCTCATAATGGTTTCAGAATAAGTGATTCTTAGTAAATCATTATTATCCCCTAATTAAAGATTACATTCTCTTGGATTATTTAATTAAGTAAGTTTTCATTTAAACCCCTTTATATGATGTATGAAAACATTTTAACAGTTGAGATCGAGATTATATATTATATTATTTTTTGATAAGAAAGAAAAAACTAAAGCATTAATAACAAAATAAACTTTTCTAAATTTATAATGTTTAATGTAGTGGTGTAACATCAAAAGTGTAGGCCCTGGTGTAACATATTTTGTAAATGGGCCCCTAAAATAAGGAATTTTTAGAAAAAGTGGGCTTACCCGAACAAAATTTAAGCTTAATTCATTGCATATATGATAACTTTTGTATGCATATTATATTAATTATTTGCATTTTATAAAATAATGTTAAAATAAGTTTTAAGTAGTATATCAACTTTTTTAAATATTTCCTAATCAAATAAAATTAGTTGCTAAATTTATTTTTACTAAGTATGACCTACCTAAAACTTACTATTCCAACCTCACCATTTCAAAATTGTTTAGATGTTGGTCCAGTCACTGTATAACCATCATCATCCCTTCATTGTTATAAAACTGTTATAAATTATAAAGTGTTTTGTTTAAAAATATAGTCACTGATTTATATTAACAGGAAAAGTAATCAACAATCATAATTTAAAGATAAACATTAAAATGAAATGTTGGGACCTTTTATAATATTAATAGAAACTAGATAAACTTGGATTTGAACTTTTCTGGATTTAATTTCAGCAAAATTCCTTCACAATGTCCTTGATATTTAATTTAAGTGCTTGCTGATTTTCAATTCATATGATGGCAAGTCCCAACAACCTTTCTTCTGTCATCGTACTTTGCGAATAGTACTTTATTAGTTTTAGTTTCAAGAATGACCGCTTCAATGTTGCCACACTAATGGCATGGTTAAAAAAAATAATATTGACGCACAAATATTCACTAAAACAAAAATAAAAGAGTGGGTCATTTTGAATAATAACTAAAAGTTAAGTATAAATATCCAGGAAAGCAGAAATAGGAGAGTCATTTTGAATAATAATTAACAATTAGAATACTTCTATTATTAAAGACATTTCCACTATTTGCGGTATCAAAACTAGCCTTGAATTATAGTTGAGAACTGAAGGAAGACGTTAAATCAGATCGATACTCATTGTACAGATGTTCTGTAACTTTGGGTTCAATTATTTATCATTTTGCTGTTTGTAGAACTGTAAGGTACAATCTGGTAAAGTTATCAGCGATCTAATTTGAATTTTCAAAATGTCTTTGGGATTCCATTACAGCTCTGTTGAAGATAATGTTAAATACATCAGTTTCAAAAGGATGTTCTGCATTTATCATCTGATTCTCAAGTAGCTCACTAGATAATTATTTTTATATTTTACTGTTATGTCTTATGTTTACTCTTATATCTTGACATGTTTATTCTATTATCCATAATAATGCAATAGTTTTTGCACTTTGGTTTTCGCTATAAATACTTCCAGCATGGCCTCTTTATGGCAAATTACTGGAAGCACGGGTTAGAGTCAAGTGAACTATCTGTTCCATAACTTTTGGCCAGTAATTAACTTCTCTAAGTATAGTGTTATCTGCTTCTTCTGACAGTGTTTGATGGGAATGCCAATGATCATATATCATTATATTGGAAATATGAGGAGTAAACTCTTGAATGCTTTAATATTTTTGGACATACGAACCCGATCTCAAATCGTGATACATGCAGAATCCCTTTTTTCTGCAAATAGCCAGCACACCTGACTATACCAACGTAGAATAGCATAGCCATATATGATTTATTTGTATGCCAGTTTTATTTATTAATAACACTTAGCTTTTGAAAAACTCTATTTATTCTGCTTTAGATCATTAGGAAAGTGGTGAACAGATTAACTTATCACTTTATTGACAGTAAATCGTTTATTATTGCTAATTAACGGATCTTTAAAATTAACTTTATCTTATTTATTTGCAAAATGAAAATTTTAATTTGGGAATACCTGTCTTAATGACTAATGTGTCACTATTTTATAGTATTAACAGTTCGGCAGGGTCAACTTCTTTCTCTTGGCAAATACATTTGAACAAGATGGAATAGCTAAAAATAGTTTTTCGTCATTATCACTTTTCAATGATTGTTTAACATTTTTATTACCTGCGTTGGTGTATGCATAGTCTAAGGAATCACTCTTGTCTTGGACTAAACTGTCGATGAGAGGGAGATTGGGATTCGAATCTCAGTCAGGTCTATTGACGGGGGTTTTTCCTAAATGATTTTCTACTCTCACTCCAGACAAATGTGGGTACACTTCCTTTAAATTCAACCTAACTCATTTCTAACAAAATATCATAATTGTTACATATGTGTATAACCTGAACAGGTATTACAAAAAAATTATTACTTTCATCAGCCTTATTACTCTCGACTAAATATGGTAGTCAATTTATCCATATAAGCTTGGAATCTCTTCACTAGATTTAAATTTAAAAAACATAAATATCTTACATAACTTTTGAATATTTCATTCTTTTGTTGCCTTACATTTTCTTTTTTTCTGAACCACTGAGACATTTTATTAGATGTGTTTTGTGCAGTAGGTTATTAAAAATAATTAATTGACCCTATAAATCATTAATCATCAATCATTAATAACAATAAAGTAAAGTGATGATCTAAGTAATATATTGTTTAAATATTTAATAATAGTATAACAAATTAACTGTCATCCATACCAATACATATTACAGAAAGTAAACATTTTGCACGTGTAGCCAGTGCATCGAGGTGGGGAATTACAGATCCATACAAATGAACAGAGCCTAATAATTATACCAACCCAACTTTTAAATATGAAACATAAATTTATGTGGAAATAAAAATTTGCTATACTTGTTTATAAATTTAATTATATATATATATTTATTCTGTTTTACTAAAGATATTGAAGTCAAGTCGGATTGAATTTAGATTAAAGGTAATCATCTTGCTGCTTTTCAATGTTGTGTTACATGAAGTAGTTAAAGGGTTTATTTAGAGTAATTTACAAAATTTAATTTGTTTTTATTATTGTGTACAATTTGTAGAACACCTTATTAAAAATATGAACACTACCAAAAATATTATTTATAACAAAAATACAAAAAATAAATGTTTATTTTTTCTTCCCTACTGGGACTCGAGAGCTCTATGCCCTGGTGTGGTCATATCACTTGCACCTAAGGATGGCATGCCACTGGTTTTATGTAAATTAAACCAAAAATACTAATCATTTCTAAATACCTTAAATAAAAATCAAATTGAAAATGTGTAGATATGGTCACAAAGTAATGTAAAATAGAAATAACTTTCAACTCACTTTGTTTGCTTAAAGTGAACAGGAAGGAAGTTTCAGACAAAATATGTTCCTATTTTTTATCTATTATAAAAATAGGTTTAACTATGTTATAAACAAAATTTTATTTGACTAGGTATAATCTCGTAAGAAGGTTTAATTTTATAATTCAAAGGACATGAAGTAAAATTATATTTGTAGCCAAATTAGCGATGAGAAACTAAGTTATTTGGGAAGGTAAGATATGAGATAATAAATAAACTTCTAGGGAAAAAGTAAATTTTCTTCATTAATGTTGAACTATTTGATTTAATTAAATTCTATTTCAAATATTTTATTGATTAGTTAAAATTTACTATAAGGTTAAAAAATCTAATTGTTGTACAAACAATTAAAAATGTTGCCATTATGATTCAATACATGTTATTAATTTCAGATTTTTTTTCACTAATGTGCGTACTCTTGATGAATTTTATTTGCTTAGTTCCCGATCAACATATTCACATTTAAATCATTAATTTATCTTTTTTATGTGATTTGAGCTGGACACAATTTATAAATGATATAAATTTGGCTTTGATTGGAACCGGACCCAGTATCATACACATTATGGGCTGAGTTTTAATCCGTCTTACATTTTGATGGAAAAAATATGTATGGTTTTAGCGATTCTGTTTGTTCAATTAGTATTATAATAGCACTGCAAATTTTGCTAGTTAGCAAGTCTTGTTTTTTAAGGTGTTTGACCATGCAACTTATGAAAATGCTACCAAGGTAGACTGTTCAATGCTCAATGCTATAGATGTGTCACCTTTAGCACCAAAGAAAATTCATGTCTTTATGCACAGCCTTGACGTGAACTCTCAGATGACTCTTCTGTTTGGAGCTGTGTGGACAAAACTGACATTGGAAGAGTCTCTTCTGGTCGCAGCCCATAGAGAAGTGGGTGACCATGTTTCTCTTCCAGCGATAGCACTTGCCACAGCGGGGACACGGGAATGAACCGGGACCACTACTTGGAAGAAGGTCAAACTCGTTTGTCCGATGTTTAGTTGGTTGAAAAAACCCTGTAATAACACAGGAAGAAATGTTAACATGAGAAAACATCCATAAAATAGACTTTTTTTTAAACATTTGGGAGTATTTCTGGAGTGTTAAGGAAATTATTATTTAATCATAAAAGGAAATTAAATATAAATAATTTTGAAATAAATTAGATACAGTTTAAAAAAAAAGTCCTAATTTCAATTTCTCAACAAAATTTACCATATACGCTTTTTATTAGCTATGTGCACCCTGAAGATGAGAATTACTCTCAATATATTCAGTCAGCATTATTGGCTGTCTAATAATGTGCTGACTAAATTACAAAATTACAAAATTATGTTCCCATGTTAATAATTTTGATTTGATTTATTTAAAAAAGATTATAAAAAATAAACTTATAAATATGACTTGCAAGAATTTCATGATAACCAAGATAATTTATTTGCTAAAGGTAGATTAACAAAACTGTTGTAAATTTACAAGTCAAATACAGGTAAACGTTTAAATATTTCTAACTGAATAACAGCCTTTTCAACCCAAAATTTATCAATAAAAGCTAAATAAAAATGAATTTGGACCATTCTATGCAATTGCTTGGCAATAAAACAAGTTTAAATTAAGATTCAAGAACTACTTTAAGAAAACTAGGTTACATGTTCGCCCAAGTATATAATGAATAATTAAGATAGGCTATCCATAATCATATCACAACTAACAAACTTAACTGAGAGCAGTTCAACATGGATAAACATTTTTGAAAATCAGTTCATACAAAGAGGTAGCTTCTAAAGTTGGTATGATCATATGTAAAACAAACAAATAAGTAGTATATTCATTTGTACACCTCTAACTTTATTATTTCCGCTCGTTGGTTCAGTTGTATTCTGCTAGTTGAATTGTATGAACAAATGGTAGGTTCTGGTGTAATATGCATTTACAGTAAGTTTAGTGACCTTTTGAACATTATTTTGTATATATTATTAGTGAATACTTACGCTAAAATTATTTTAATATAGTTTAATTAACTGAATCAACATACCCCTCGAATAATACATCATACTGGATAAGACCTAGAGAAAGTTTTGTTACATTTGGTAAAACTCACATTATCCAGAATAATGCTAAATGCAAATAAAAGGCGTATATTCATCTTGAGGTATCGCATCTTAGCCCCAACATGTTTATACAACATGCCTGATACTTACCGGTAGGATTTAAGTTTGAATCTCGATAAGGTGCATCGTAGGTGATTTCAACATGAAAGTGGTTTTCAATTCTTCCTCGTGTGGAATTGTTTTGTGTTTCCTATTAATTACCATCCTCATTCTTATACTTAGATTAAATAATTAACAATTCATGTTAATTATAGTATATAGGCCCTAATATAAATTGAATATACAGTACATACAAATAATATTTAACACAAGGATTATATTAAATAGATACTTTTACCCAAGGCTTTTGTGTATATAGGCCATATTTTTTATATATATATATATATATATATATAAAATATGCATCTAAAGAATATATATATTCAAATACTAGATGATTTGAAGGAAAAAAGAAAATTCTGGGAGCTGAAGGAGGAGGCAGAGGACAGGGCAGGGCAGGGCGCATTAGAGGTCTAAGTTTCCCCAACAAAAAGAATGGACCTGTCATAAGACAGAACACCTAATAATAATAATAATAATAATAATAATATATATAGGCTATATCAAATATATAAGATACATATATATCAAAATAACTTAATTATCTTTATGAAGATATGAGCTATTGAAAGTTTTGTTAGTGGTAAATAAAATTACAGGTCTTAGGTTTGGTATCATTACAAGGCTGTTATTTTTTAATGAATTGAAAATTATTAATGCATCTATGCCAGCATGTAAAAGTAATGAAACTATAGCTTAAAAATGACACCTAGACACATTATATAAACCCTGGATGTTTGGGTTGGTACAACAAAGGATCTGGAGTTGATTCCTGTGTTGTTATTTTTTCCAAATATATTTAAATGTATACATTTATGAAGGTAGTAATCTCCATATCAAATTATAAACTATTGTATATTGTGGACTATTCAATGGTTTATTCAGGAATAAGTATGTTTTTATAATATCGTTTGAAATGCACACAATTCATCAAATAATTTATTACAAGATTTCACAGCTTATAAAAATACAATCTTAGCACTATTGAATAGATAATATTTAGGACAGGATGTAATAAAACCCGCAGTAGTAAAATATGCATTGCATAATATCATTTTGTAATTAATTCTTTAAAATAAAATATGAAAGCAAACAGAGGCTATGCATAAGGTATTTAAAATAGAAATAAATCCTATAATATTGGAGAATGCTTTGATCGCTGTATTTAAGGGTCTAATTAACATATTGAGTTTTCCCCTCTCTTGTGGGGTCTGTGTTCTTTGCAGTACCGAAATAAACACTATAAAATCATGTCACTACAGTCTTACAGTAAAAATATTCATTTCCGATTTTACATTGAATCAAATGTTATATAAAAATTTTCCTTAGCACGTTTTTCACACAGTAGATGGTTTTGAAACTATAACCATGAGAAGCCAATAATATTTAATGATATATTAATTTATTACTTTTTAAAAAATAAAATAGTTTTTTTAACATAAAAAGTCACATACATTGAAAATAGTTATTTTGTGCAGCTGCATGGAGGTATTATGTTTCTTGCGACTATATCTTCGAAAACATCCATTGTACAAAAATCATGTTTAGAAACATTTTAAAAGAAAATGTAATTCAAATTAATATTGTTGGTGACTCTTTCTAGTATATAACTAACAAAAATGGATAAGATGACCAAAATAAACCTGTTTTTTGAAATGTTTTCCCCAATCTGTGACAAATGTAAACCTCACACAGGGCGAACAAAAATTACCCCCCAAATAAAAACAACTAAAGCATTTGCCATATTTTTTTAATTTATTCCTAATTTGTACCTTCCCCCCCCCCTGGCATCTGGCCTACCTTAATTTAACAACATTTATTTTCTTGAACAATATAATATATAATATTACAGGGGTATATGATCTAAAAACAACTATTTTAATATTTATAATACTTAGAAACCAATTGCATTTGTCTGTTTTAATAAAAAAGAAAAATATATAACAACATGTACATGACTATTTATTTAACTCAAAGTAAAAGTACAATATGTTTATATAAATGAAAAACTATAAGTACACATGCACATGCACATGCACACACACCCATACACACACACATACACACACAAGCAAAATTAGAATGACCTTGTATGTAAAAAAAAAAAACTCTTATCTTTTACCTCAAACCCACCAATAGTTGATTATTAGTGTTATTTCATTTACATGCACCAATGATAAAATAGCATCACTGTGGACTGCTTTTAGTGAGATAAAAAAAATTGGTTATATATTAGTTTATTGTAACAAACATGTACTATCAACAGTTAAGACTTAGTGATGAGTTAAATACAGTACAGAATCAATTACAGTAGAATCTAGAGTATTGGAGTTGATGAAAGGGGCAGAAGTTGTACAGAATATTTCCTTTACAAATATATTTATTTATAAAAATAGTTTGTAAAGTTTGCCAAACTATAAGATCAACATCGACGCCTCAGAATTCCACAATTTGCTTGGTAGACACAAAAACCACAATGTTAATATAAAGAAAGATCCCCAATGGACATACCAGATAACACACAATGATTAATTGAAAGTTTACTGTACATTTATTTACAAGCTGGTAGTCAAACCAAAAATCATTTTATAGAAATTGTATATAAAAATAAGTCAGGTTCATAATAAAAACAAGAGCTATTCTAGTTCCTTGTATTATTTTAAAAACACTGTTTAGGTATTCATTATTGATATAGTTGTATTGGCAACTCTGCAAAGTTTGTGTTATGTTGGCTATCTCTATCTTACTCCCTGTAACTGTATCTTACTGCTAGTAGTTCGTTGGTCTTGTTACTGGTCAGTTGTTTTCTGGCATACATTATATTAAATACACTGCTTACACTATGTCAATGCGTGTGTGATTTCGTTTCATGGGTTATTAATCCTAATAGGTTACGGGCCCAGAAAGTATCAGTGTTTATTAATATTTGTAATTGTATGATTCGTGGAAAACGGTGTAACGGTGACCAAAGTTTTTAATCAAATTCAACATGGCGGTGGCATCTGTATCCTACACGCATCCAGGATTAAAACCTTTTGATGGTAGTGGTTTTGAAAACTGGTTATATCGTCTGGAGAGGCTTTTGGAAAGGAATGCCGTGCTAGAAATGCTAACTGTTGATCCACCAGATGTATTGGCGGATTCAAAAGTTAAAGATAACTTTTTGATGAAAGACGCTAAGGCCAAGGATTTGATTGTGCAATGCGTGGCTGATAATGTTTTGGAACAAATAAAAAATGCAAGTACTGCTAAAGTAATGATTACGTCTTTGAAGTCTACATATGTTAAAATGGGCATAATGAATCGTATTGAACTTCAGAAAAAATTAAGAAACATGTATTTTGAAGGTAAATCAAGCTTGAATGAATTTATCATCGAATTTGATAAAACAGTAGCTGAATTGAGGAATTCTGGAGGTACTATTGAAGAACAAGAGTGTATTACTCAATTGTTGGCAGCTATGCCTGAACGGTATTTACCAGTTGTGACTTCTATTGACATTTTATTTACGTCTAATACAAGTGCAGTTACGTTAGACTTCGTAAAAAATAAGCTTTTATCTGAAGAAGAACGTAATTTAAAAGGTCGTAGTTCAAGTGTTTCAAGTGCACAAAGCCATGCTTTTATAGGGCATAATAAGTTTAAAAAGAATCGTGCAAATACGTTTGGTCAACGGAATGATAATTTGTGGAAACCAAATAGGGTGATTAAACCTAAATTATTTACCGGTAAGTGCTATGCCTGTAATCAGAAAGGACACATGCGTTCACAATGTCCAAATAGAAACAATTTTGCTGGAAATTCAGAAAAAGAAGTTTCATTTTTGGTATCAGACTCTGATGGTAACACTGAGTTAAGTTGTGGAATGTCAAATAATCATAATAGTATTAATTTTGTTGTTGACAGTGGGGCAACAAACCATCTAATTCAAGCTGAATATGCGAAGTATTTATTTGATGTTCAGGAAATCTCTTCACGAATTAGTGTGGCTAAAGTTGGTGAAATAGTTAACTCTGATAGATGTGGTAATCTACGTTTGTTAACTAGCAACGGTATTGGTGTAACAATGCATAAGGTGTTGGCGTGTGACAGTTTGTCCCATAACCTGCTCTCTGTTAAAAGGCTCGAAGAAAATAACTTAAAGGTTATTTTTCATAATAAATGTGTGACTATTCTGAAGAATGACAAACTTGTTCTGAAAGGGAATCTTATCGACAATCTGTATTTTGTCACTATGAATTTGAATTCAAGTGAAGTAAATCTTGTGGATAATTCTTCAGACTTGTGGCACAGAAGGATGGGACATTCGTCTAAGTTTCCTTGTAGTAAGTTATGTGAGGTTTGTCTTCAGGGTAAACAAACAAGAGCACCATTTTTGAAATGTGTACCAGAAGAAAGAAAAGCAAAAAGAATCTTGCAATTTGTTTCATCAGATGTGTGTGGCAAAATAACCCCGACTACACATGACGGTAAAAACTATTTTGTTTCATTTATTGATCATTTTAGTCATTTTACAGTGGTTTATTTACTTGAGAGGAAAAGTGAAGTTGAAGAATGCTTCAGAAAGTACATTTCTATGGTTGAAGCTAAATTTAATAGAAGAATTGAGAATTTGCGTTGTGATAATGGTGGGGAATATATTTCCAGTGACTTTAAAAACTTGTGTGAAGCTAAAGGTATTAATGTAATGTACACTATTCCAAGAAATCCAGAACAAAATTCAGTAAGTGAACGCCTCAATAGAACTATTTTAGATAAAGCTAGGTGCCTAATATTTGACTCAGGTTTAGATAAAGACATGTGGGGAGAAGCAGTATTATCAGCTGTTTATTTGCTTAATAGAACTCCTACATCTGTGTTACACAGAGATGTAACCCCTGCAGAAAAATGGTATGGTTATAAGACTGATTTGAGTAAAATTAGAGTTTTTGGTTGCACAGCTTATGCACACATTCCCAAAGAAGATCGTTCTGGGAAATTAAACGCTCGTTCAAGAAAATTAATTATGATAGGGTATTGTCATAATGGCTATCGATTGTGGGATCCTGTAAGTAAAAGGGTTGCCACTGCTCGATCTATCGTCTTTGATGAGAGCAAGATTGTAACTAAAGATGTTGAAAATCATGACTCGGAAAATTCAGATGTAGAAGAGTATATCCAAGATCAAATGGATTTGAAGACAAAAGGACCTGATCCTGATAACTCTGATATTAAAACGATTGAAGTTCCTGAAAGAAGACACAGTAAAAGAGTGAGTAAAATGCCAAAACATCTTGAAGATTATGAAGTCGGGATGGCTATGGCTCTCAGTGCTGGTTATCTTCCATTTGAAACTCCTATGTCCTATCAAGATGCTGTTCAACAAGATGATGGTTGGAAGGGGGCTATTGAAAGAGAGTTAGAGTCTCTTAAGAGCAATAATACATGGGAATTGGTACAGCCTCCACCTGATGTATCCATAATTGAATCTCGATGGGTGTTTACTGAGAAGACAATTGATGGTGTAGCTCAGAAGAAAGCCCGCTTGGTAGCTAAAGGTTACCAGCAACCTACTTTGGAGGAGGAAGATGTTTATTCTCCGGTAGCTCGGTTGGTGACACTTAGAACACTATTGGCTGTTGCTGTTCAGCGTGATTTATTCATTCATCAGGTAGATGTAAAATCTGCTTTTCTAAAAAGTGAATTAAAAGAAGTTGTGTATCTTTACCCTCCTGATGGCTTACGCACAAAAAACGGTGAAGTGTGTAAAGTGGTGAAAGCCTTATATGGTTTGAGACAAAGCCCAAAGTGCTGGAACGACAGTGTTAACCGATTGTTGAGTGAGTTAAATTTTCTAAGATCTAAGGTTGATCCATGCTTATACTTTAATGATTCTACATATATTTTGATTTGGGTTGATGATTTTATTATTTTCTCAAGCTCAATTGATGATGTTAATAGTGTAAAGGGTAAGTTAATGGATTCTCTTGACATTAGGGATTTAACTTCTGATGGTAGATTGATATTTTTAGGTCTTGAAATTGAAAAGAAAGAGGATAATATATTGATTAGTCAAAAGAATCTTATTGACAAAATTGTAAATCATTTTAGGATGAATGATTGTAAAATTTCAAAAATACCAGTACAACCAAAATTGAATTTACAAAAGGTCTCAGAGGGAAAAAGTTATAAAGTTCCATATAAAGAATTGATTGGTAGTTTAATGTATTTGATGCTAGGGTCAAGGCCAGATCTTTGTTTTGCGGTATCTTATTTTGGAAGGTTTCAAAATTGTTATAATGAAACTCATTGGAATTATCTTAAGAATGTTATTCGTTATCTTAAATATACTAGTAATTTTGGTTTGAAGTATGTTAAAAATAATATTTGTGCAGATATAAATGTTAAAGCTTTTGTTGATTCAGACTATGCTAGTGATCCTATTGATAGGAAAAGTGTTACAGGTTTTGTTGTTAAATTAAACGATAATGTTGTGTCATGGTGTTCCAAAAAACAAAATGTTGTGGCTCTCTCTAGTAGTGAAGCTGAGTATCTGGCTCTTTCTGCTGGAATGTCTGAATGCAAGTTTTTAATCCAGTTATTTGATGAATGTCTTGATTGTGTAAAGCCAGTTATTGTCTTTGAAGACAACCAATCTTGTATGAAAATGGCACAAACCTATGAGACGAAGAGGTCCAAACATATTGATGTGAGGCATCACTTTGTAAGAGACTTAATTAGTAGTGGTGATTTTAAATTACAGTATGTAGCTACTGATGAACAAGTGCAGACATAATGACAAAAGGATTAGCAATAAGGAAATTTGAGTACTTTAGAAATCTATTAAATGTTACAGAAATTTGATTAGAATTTGTGAATAAGTATTGGAATACAAAAGTTTGTTGATTAGGCTTTTACCTTATTATATTTGATTTTTTTTTTTTCTTTGTCTTAATCTTTGCAGAATTGAGAGGAGGTATTGATATAGTTGTATTGGCAACTCTGCAAAGTTTGTGTTATGTTGGCTATCTCTATCATACTCCCTGTAACTGTATCTTACTGCTAGTAGTTCGTTGGTCTTGTTACTGGTCAGTTGTTTTCTGGCATACATTATATTAAATACACTGCTTACACTATGTCAATGCGTGTGTGATTTCGTTTCATGGCTTATTAATCCTAATATTCATTTCTTGGATAAATTTAAACTGTAAGCAGCTTATTATTTTTTATTCATATTTAAGAAAACAACAGGCTTTCAATTTAATTCAATGTCGGGATAAATTTTAAAGTAGAGTGATTGGCGATTTAAAGATTTTAGTGCAAATTTTAAACAAAAGGACAATATAAACAAACTATTTTTTCCCTTTTGTTTAAACTAGAAACCAATAGCCCAAATAGTTAATTTGAATGTTTTAATTCGTCTAGGTGGTTTCTTAAACGACCTGTGTATAATCTTAGTGGGAATAAAGTCTTTGCTTTCATCTAAAGGTTTGTGTGTGGGCTAGAGATGGTGGAACTATTATGATTGGGAGTAAGAGGGCTTAGAAATCCTGAAACAAATCTACCTCATTGGATTTATTTAACTTCCCTTTGGTATTCTCAAATATCAAACAAGCCTTGTGTCAAAATTAGTATAAACAATTTTATTTTTCAACTTGTATGCTAGTGTAATGATAGTGTAAAGCCAAAATATCAAAAAATAGTAATGTAAATATACTATGATTTGTTATTGTTGTCAAATGCAATATGTTTTACTTTGTAAACGTTCGCTGTCACTAGCCCAATTTGAATACTCTCTAGAGTTGATTTGTAAAGGGAAATAAAGTTTTTTTCTGTGTATTACACATTTATCTTCTATTAAATAGATACATTTCGAGATGTCTACCTCTCGATTGTTTTACCCTTTTCCTTTCATATACCTTTTAATTATATTAAGCTGTGAACAGGGTGGAAGGACAGTAAGACATGTAGAGCACTGAAAGAATAAAATCATGTATTGGAAATTTATTTGGTTTCGTGGGAGAAAAGAAAGCAGGAAAGCCCAATTATCATAAAAATGAACTTTAAAAACTGTCAGATCTCCAGGATTTTAAAAATAATTTCAAGGGAGATATCTTGGATTCCCCCTTGGCTCTAGGAGAGAGAGAGAGAATACTGATTGTTGACTTTTTTTACTAGCCAAATATGAAAATAGTAATTAAAAATAATTAAGTACACTTAATATTGTAGAATATGTTAAGGACCAACTGCGACTCTTCTTACAGACACCAACTATCTCACGGTACACTGTCCCGCTGTGGTGGATCACTAAGCGATGTCACTGGTGACTTTTCTCCTCAATATTAACGTGAGAAAAATATATACTGATTAACTTGGTGAAAATATTTATGTGTGTAGTAATAAACCTAGGTGTCCTTAAGTTACAAATCAAATACACCCAAATGTTAAAATATTTCTAACTGAATAACAATATTTTCAACTCAAAACTTTTCAAAAAAATTACAATGAAAGATGTATAAAAATGAATTTGAATCTTTTTTCAGGCAATTGCGCCTTTTTTCCTTTGTTTTTCTTGAGCCCCTCATCCAACTCACACACTAGAGCTGTTTTTTTACTAGCAGTTCTTCAAATCCACACAAAATAGAGCTGGTTTTCGGTGTTGTAAAACCCCTCAACCACAGGGAGTTGTTACTATGAAGCTGACAACATAATCACTTGATGTTAGGGAAGGCGCGGAACAGAAGCAAACTTTCAAATTGCTAGATTATTGTCAATTACGACATTCGGCCGAGCACTGAAGAGGATTGCCCTTAACATTAACTTAGATTATTATTATTAGCACCACGTCTTACTACCCGTTCGGGTTATACGCACTTACGCTAATGTGTAATGGTAGGGTGATGGTGGAGGCCTGGCATTCCACACATTCACAAGATGTCTTGTCAGAGGTGAAGGAAGGGTTTGGTAATCAGATAAATATGTGTCGGGACCGAGGATTGAACCCCGGCCGATTTAACTTAGACACAGATTATATTTCTTCTCATAATTTCTTTAATAAATTCACCCAAGTTATTTGTAGCTTCATCTCCCCAGATATAACCAAATCTTATGTACACACTGTTTACACTGAAAGGTAGCAGTTTTACCATGACAGACTGTACTGTGACCCTTCATTATAATACTATTGTGGAATAATGAGAGTTAATCATGCTACTTTAAATGGTATACAAAATGTACAAGTTTGGCGAGAAGATTATTAGTACAAAATAGAATGGCGGGGGAAGTTATTATGTAAGAAAATGCAGAGGCTCCTCGACAAATGATAGAATGTGGCATAAAGAGGTATTCCGATTGACTTGATGAGAAATTTGTTTTTAGCGGGGAAAATATGACTAACTGAAAAATAGTATGATGGAGGTTCAAAAGTAAAGATAGACGAGAAAGACACTCTGTGTATTCACACAATATATATAATAACAGAATGGGTTGGATGTTGAAAAGCTCGGTTATGATTCAAGAGATTTTAAAAAGAATTGGACAAGAATGGGGTGGGAGTGTGTGAACATATTAATATATACTGTGTCAAAAGAGATAAATCATTGCAGAAATATCATATAATTGTGACAGCAGTCAAGAAAGTATGCAACCTATCCCTATCTTGAGCTAGATCTACTCAGTCCTCCTTATTACAACCTATTTCTATCTTGAGCTAGATCTACTCAGTCCTCCTTATTACAACACTATCTCTATCTTGAGCTAGATATCTCGAGTCCACCTCATTGCATCCTCTCTCTTTCAGATCTATTTTAATGTTATCTTCCCATCTGTGTCTAGGTATTCGCATTGGTTTCTTTCCATTGGGTTTGCTATCGACAAGGTTCTAGTTTCTTCAATTTGTGCTGCATGTCTTGCCCACTGTAACCTGTGAGGTTTTATTATCCTAACAATGTCTGGTGATGAGTGCAGAGCATGTAACTCATAACTATGACACCTCCTCCAATCTCCATCTGTTCATGCCTTTTAGGACCAAATATTTTTCGAAGTTCTTTATTTTCGAACACTCTAAATTTATTCTGGTCATGTAAGATAAGAGACCTTGTTTCACAACCATAAGGAACAATAAGTATCACTATATATACATATATATATATATATATATATATACACACATATATATATACATGCATATATATCAAAATGACAGTTGAAAAAATGTGAACCTTTTTGAAAAAAAAAATGAAAATAAAAATTCATAACTATATAATAAACATTGCTGGTGGCATTATGACAACTTTGATTGGGTATTCAAGTTTTAGTACCCAAGTTTCAATATTTCAAAACTGTTAGAAACAGCTATGATTACTTGATTTATTATACTGTAGCACATTCAAGATCTAGTTAATATTATTTTCTGTATATTTATCTTAAACAATACATGTTTACTTTCAACCAGATCTACTGGTGGGGTGAGTAAATATGTATATATATACACATATGTGTGTAAAATAATTGAAGGGAAACTAAGTTAAATCAAGAAATGTAAAATAGTAGTATCTCGATAATTTGAGGTCTGTATAGTCCGAGATAGGGGATATGCAAGGTGCATGTCCATTCACACAGGATTAATGATGCGTGGTTACGCGGTAATAGAATGCTGATAAGCAAAAACAAATAAACAGAAAACACTTGATAGTGTTTTTTTTTAATTCTAATAATATATATGTAATGAATTATGTCTGTACTAAGTAATTAAATAATGATTATTAAATTACTTTTAAAGTTATAAACATGTGAACTCTTTCATTTTTTTCTGGATATTCTGTGTAATTTTATTTTTCTTTGGTTGTTAATGGGCCCAATCCCATGTGGCTCAAACTACTGTAGTTTTTTTTAGTGCCACGTATTAATACCGGTTCCAGTTATACACTTGTATACTAAGTCTGGTAATGGTTTTTAAGGGTGAGGAAGGTTATATTTATCATACCCACATTTGTGTGGAGGTAAATTGGAAAACCATTTTCAGAAACCACCCTCAGTACATCTGACTGGGATTTGAACCTCGATCTCCCCATCATTGGCAGTCTAGTCTACTGCGAGAGTAGCACCTCAGCCCATCAGGCCACTGAAGCGGGTTCTAGAGTAGTTCAAATCATGTAAAGGCCCTGAGCAAAGGATTTGCTACCAATAATCCAGAGTAGAATTAATGGATATTTTAGGCTTTCAAGGTAAATGAAGTCTCAGAATGTTTGTGGAAGGGGGCACAATTAATAACTAGCAAGTTTCTGCAGAGAGGAGAGTGTGTGTGTGTTGTGTGAGATGTGTGTCTGTGTGTGTAGGGGGTGGGGGGATTGGAGGGGGATGAGCAGAGAGGGGGAGGCAGGGTGTGCAGTGACAGTAGAACTTCCCAATATATCTAGCTGGTACTGTGTGGGTTACTTAGTAGTGGCTATGAAATATCTGCGTAGCCCTGGTGGTAGACCACTATTTTTTCCCCGACCGGCGCTAAGTCTCCCGCAAGTTATTTATTTTATTTTCCCATGTTTCTTGTTTCCTTCCTCTGTTTATGCTCCGTCCCTCTCCTTTGTACGTTTTGTATTTTTTTAAAGGTCCTGGCGACCCTCCATGTGCTATGGGGTGGTTTTTTTTATATATTTTCCCACCCCTAACCTACTGAATCATTATTCAGCCCGCCAGGGCGTCATTGTATATCTGTATGAAGTTTTGTTATATGTTTCAATGTCGTGTGTGTTGTCGAGAGCCCCTCGGGGCTGGTGTCAACTGTTTGTCCTATATGTTTCTCCATGTTTTATTCATATATATTATTGTTAGATGTTTACAAAAAATAAATAACCCAAACAAACAAACAAACAAACAAACTTAGTAGTGGTGGAGGTAATAGTTAGTAAAACAAGGGATGTTGTTGTTAAATGCATCATTTCTTAGCTTGATTCAAATAACTTCCTTCTCTGCCATAACCTGTCTCTCATACTCACCTCCACCAAATAGACATTATAATAATTGACCTTACGAAATGGGGCTTTGTTTTGACTGAGTATTTGGCATGTTGTCTGTCTGGATCTTTACTAACCAATAACTGTCAAATGCATGGACCAATTTTAATGAAAATTAGCGGGAACATTTTTTGAGAATATGATAAACAACGTACATATATGCTTTTATAATCTGACAGTCTGTTTCAAAATGGCGGCCATTTAAAAATCTGTCTGTTTGTTCTGCGATGACTGTCAAATGGTTTGACCAATTTTAACAAAATTTTGCAGGAACATTCTTTGAGCTCAGCCTGACCAGTTTATTTATATAGTCTTCCAAACTGGTTACCTGTTTAAATATGGTGATCAATTGAAAGGATTTTCATTAATTAGTAAATCTCAAATAATTTGAATTTATAATTCTAAGTAATCGATTGAGTGCATTGGGCATATTTATTTCCAAATTTTGGCATACTTCATTGCATGCTTGATATCTTAAACCATGTGAACAAAAGTTATTCTCTATGAATATAATGTACTTTTGAAAATGAAATTAATTTGTTTTCTGTTTAGGTTATTCTCCATGAAAAAATACCAACTTAAAATTCAAGGAGGAATTATAGGAGATATTTCAACTTGAAATCCAAAGTTGAATCTTAAGATTGTAGTAACAATATTTAAATGGAGGGAAAGAGGTCCACTGTTCACAGAGCATCTAATGCGATTGTATTCCAACAAATATGATGCTAAAATTTAAGACTTTCAAGGACTAGCTTCATAGAGATTTTAGTTTATATAAACAAACTTTAAACAATCTATACAAACACTCTAACAAGTGTACACTATTTTTGAAACACATAGTAAAGTTAAGTAAGAAGAGATAATATTAATTTGTGAATCAATCAATATACTAAGAAATAATTGATTCACAAATTAAGTCTACACTAATTAAACAAAAATATATAATCTTCATTGTTAAACATGATATCACAATTTTATTCATTAATTTAGTGGCGAATAATTATGCACAACTACAAACTTTGTCCAACAAAACAACCATCCTCGAAACACAAGGGCACAACCAGAAGAAATAAATTTCAATTATTACAATTATTAATAATTTTAATTACAATTAAAGTTCACAAAAAATTATAATTTTAAAAACTTAAAATAATATTTATTTAATACCAATAGTGATCAATTTTAACTAGTGACTAAACCATTAATAAATAAAACAAGAAAGTCAGAGGTAATTCAGGCCAACCATTTATATTGAAAATTTTAAAACTGATTCTTCAAAAATAAAAAAAAGATATGTTAATTATCACAGTATCCACATTTTTTTTTTGAAATGGTTATATGGAATGTTTGTGGATTCCATTAAGGTAGGATGGAAGGAAATGTTAGTTTTGGTCAGTATTTTTGTAGTTTTTATATGAAATAAAAGTTTTTGACCACAATAAATCAAATAGTAGGTAAGTTTACTTAAATTTGCTTCAAAAACTCTCAAAAGTTCTTTTATATCATGGGCATTGTGGAATTTGATTAGGACTTTTTATTTTTATTTAAAATAATACCTACTGGTACAAAATAAAGTGCATTGTGCAAAAATAAATTGTGATAAATAAAATGATAGAACAGTAGGAAAATACTACAGCACAAATAGAAGTAAACACATTGACACATATTTACACACTCTTCAATATTTTGATGCTATTATTTAGGAAGATGCTATAATAGCATCTAAATATTGAAGTATGTGTAAATTAGGGTTTCCATAATGGATCTTTTATAAATTGGAAGAATTCCAAATTTTCACTTAAAAAACCTGGGGCATTTTGTGAAAAAACGGGACATTTTGAAAATTAAGAAAAATCTATTATATAAGATATGTGTTACTTTAAGTAAGATTTTATTATTTTTATTATTATTTTATTACTATTATAATATTATTATTACTAATTACACTTTGAAAAATAATTAACAATTACAAAACTACTTGATTAGAAAAATTGTACCTTTAAAAAATACACAATAATAATTATAAATAAGTTTATATTTTAGAAAGATTCAACAGAATATTTATCAGATTTATGGACCGGTTTAAAAAGTATTTTTTCTTTTGATATTTGGACGGCTGTGGTGCAGTCCTTGGCTATGCACCGCTGTGTGATTAGCGAAGGTTGCTTCCTGTGCTGCCAGTGATAACTGTTTTTAAATTTCACTCTGGGTTTTCGAATTTAGGAAATTGCTTATACTGCTGTTTGAAGCCTAACTTTGAACAGCGCCTTTATGCTTTTTCGCTTTCATGTGGTTGACTATATCTGACCGACCCCCATGTGAAATGCAGAATTTATGAGTTGCATGAAGTACATTCCACATTTTCATATATATCTTTAATGAAGGGCAATTCTCTTCTAATATTATCACTTATACAGTACTTAAGTTTCGGCATTATGCGGGTGGAAAAAAGATAAAAATTAAAATATTCTACAAACACTACCAAGTAGCAACCACTGTTATGTATGTAACCGGAAATTGATAAAGTAACATACTGTCGAGAGAACCTTGGAAGGGAAAAAAAGAGCATCACTATGAGTATTGCCAACATTGTAATAGAAATTAGTCAATAATATTTCATGGGTTAGCCACCAGTAATGTTACATGGTTATAATAAAACCCAGAATAAAATCTGTTACCCACAGATTTTTTTTTTCAGGAAGGATACTTAAAAAGCAAGACATTAGGAATGAATTTGGGACACCACGACATTTGATCAAAAAACGGGACAAATGGGAACCCTAGTGTAAATATGTGATATGGTTTTTATTTTTATTTGTGCTCTATCATTTTCCTACTAAGTTACTCTATCATTTTATTTATTACAAATTATTTTCATTTAACAAGTTTCTCAACAAATATCAGTATGCTTATGACAAATGTTTAAGGTTTGTTGAGATTATTTTGAATAGAAAACTTGTTGTAACTCAATGTTCAGTCGGCCTTTGTATCTTTCCCCAGCACTTGCACAGGTCGCGTCACCCACCATTTCTACTGCCTGGACCGCTCCACAGTCTATGTTCTCTAAGCTATCCGTGACAAGTTCCACCCTATACTCTGCGCCCATGAGAACTCCTCTTTATATTGGCTTGCTTAGTGGCCACTTTCAATCACGTTTTCCCGCGCAAATGGGAAGCTCCCTTTTCTCCCATTGGACAAGGCCAGGCAGCAGTGGAGGGTATTTAACACGGTGTTTCCTCGGTCATAGGGCAGTCAGAAAGTGGATACCCAACCTGGGTGTCCCACCTGTTTGAAAGCGCTATTAAATTGTCTTATGTTATGAAGGAGCAATATTGTTTTAACCCTCTCTCCCCACACCACACCATCACCCTAACTCCCACCATGACTGACTCATGTTGCTGGGACTTTCTCATGTTCCACCGTATCTCACGTTGCCGGGACATCCTTCTATTTCACCGCGACTAACGTTGCCGAAACACTATCACCGACCTTTTTCCTACCCCTATCCACACGTGTCTCAACACAACGTCACCATTGTCACGACATAAACCAGTTACCCCCGAAGCAGCCAGCAAGGGATGACAAACTAACCTAAGCTTATCTACTTGAGCAACATTTGCTTTATTATAGCCAAAACAATTTTTGTTATAAAAACTGCAAAAATACTTACCAGCACATTCCTTTTCATTGTATATAAAATTAAGCCATAGTTGTTTTAAAATTGTCTGCTTTTTAAACGAGAGTTTCAATTTCAATAAAAGCAGGGGAGGGTTTGGACCAATAGTTTGCATTGCTCCAGCACCCGTTAACATTTATTGTTATTACCTAATTATATCCCCCCCCTCCCCCCCGCTTTGGTAGCCACATAGTATAATGAGCTACTATTGCAGTAGACTAGACTGCCATTGACGAAGAGATTGAGGTTAAAATTTTGGTCTGGTGTACCGAGGGTGGTTTTTCCAAAACGGTTTTACACTCTTCCTCCACGCAAATGTGGGTAAACTCTTTATAATGATAACCTCTTTATTGGCTAAAATCATTAGCATAGTTACTATAAAAGTGTTTAAATCAAATGGGTCATAAAACGCTGCCTTCCAAAGAGCGAAAAACAACGGTATTGGTCTCTGAAAGTTCAAAGAACAGTAAAATAGAATTAGGTAAGGCTTTTGGATTATTGATTTTTTTAAACCTTAAATATCTCAGCCCTTCAATTATGTCAAAATTTAACCCTTGGAGACTTTGGTGTCTTAGCGACACACTTATAGTAAACTGCTAGACTTACATATTTTTACTACTTACGCATCACAACAAAATTAGATCATCAAGGCCATGATTAAAACTTGTCTCCGGGAGATGATCAGAAAACCCTGATTGGGTCTTTGAAACTCTTTTAAGTTATTATACTGTGGTACTAATATTTTAAATCACATTTATACTAAAATGATGAAAATGAAAAATCAGTAGCCGATCAGCAACACCACTGATATAGTACAATAAACCCAATGAACACACATGTAAGTAAGAAAATCATCTTCAACAAATCCAATGTTTTATAGTTTCTTTCATCACATTAATAGAAGGTTGATTTCTTAAAATCATATGAATAATCTGTTGTCTTCACTATCCATTGTGAAAATAAATGTCACTATGCTTTGTTTTGATGTGTGTGTTCAAGTGACTCCTCCACTTTGAACTATGAGGGCAATATGGGCAAGTAAACAAACGCTGCTGGTCACAAAATGCTTTAAAATGTGCCTTCATGTTTCGTTTGTAAATGTACAACTTGCCACAACGTGGACATGCAAACTCGCCTTTGTCATAGTTTGTAGAGTTTGTTTTTCTTGAGAAGTTTGACTGATTTGTAGAAACCTTTTCTACTAAGAATGGATTCCATTCATCATTATAGCTAGTCCATAAACCTGTAAATGAGATTTAAAAACAATTGTGATTTGGTTAAAACATGGCAATTGTGTTAACTATTCATTAAGTAGAACATTTTAGATGATAATTTTGAATATGATTTAAATATCTATGGCCTACTGATATTATCAACTATAGAGACATCATAACAAATGTTCCAAGATAAAATTACCTACCAACTAGCATAATGTAATATTATTTATAATTGGAATTTTGAGTTAAGTAAAAACTATGTGCATACAAAGTCATATGAAATAAGTGTGTGAAATAATATATTTGCTAAATTAGTAAATAATTGTGCTAAATTATTCATAAATATATAAAAGAAAATTAAAAAACATGTATGAATCAATGACTCAGCTTGTTTGAATATATATATATATATATATAAATAAATAATAATAATAATAATAATAATAATTAGCACCGCGTCTTAATACTCATTCGGGTTATACGCTTTTAAGTACTAATTACTCTAACGGATTAGGAATTGGGAAGGTTGAATTAGAGGAAGTGAACCTACATTTGCGTGAAGGGAGAGTGGAAAACCGTTTAGGAAAAACCACCCGCAGTTCACCCGAACGAGATTCGAACCTCTATCTACCCGTCCTCAGCGGGTGAGCTCAGCACGACTAGCGTGTTAGCCAACTACGCCACCGAGGCGGGTAATTTATATATAAAATAATTCATGAGAAAGCTTAGATTTTTATAGTGTGTGATTTAATTTTGAAATATAAAAAGAATATATCAAGCCTGTTGAATTGCCAAAATAGCTTATGCCCACAACATATTTCAGGAAATTGAATTTAATAATAGGTATGGTTTTAAATCAACTTATTGTTTGATAAGACACATAATTTAAGATAGAAATTGATTCATCAAATTTACACAAAGTTTGTAAAGGCACATGAAGAACCTTAAACAGTTAAAATATGATAAAGGGATAAAAATAAAATATAACATTTTATAAAACATTCTATAAGAATAAGTTGAAAGTAAGGTATTGTTTTAATGAAAGTTAAGACTTAGATAAGTTTATCTAGAAAATTATAAAATTGATTTATAAATCAATCAGTTAAAAAAGTGGTTAATGTAATATGTGAATCTGACAAGCATTAAAATGTACAATTTTAATAAAATTTTCATAGAGAAACATAGTGTATGATATGAACAATTAGACCAAATTATAATGCATCATCAACTAAAAATATAATACTTAGACGAGTTTATGAATGGTCTTAAAATATAATTTGACACATCCAAATATTAATACAAAAATATAATACACAGTTTAACATGATATGAACAATGTTCTTATGCCCAGATTTGTATTAAGGAATTAAAATTATGTTAACATCTGCCAAACTGATTTAGAAAATTAGTTGACGTATTTATGTAATGTAGAATGATCGTGTCAACTTATGTTTTAAGACCATTCTTCAACTCGTTTGAGTATCATATTTTTAGTTGATGATGTATTATAATTTGATTTAATTGTTCATATCATATACTATGTTTATCTATGGAAATTTAATTTATATTGTACATTTTAGTGCTTGTCAAATTCACATATTACATTAACCCCTTTTTTAACTGGTTAATTTATACATTAATTTTATAATTTATAGATCAACTTATCTAAGTTTTAACTTTCATAAAGATAAAATAGTTAGAAATGAACCAGTTAGATATCAACTTACCAGATTTGCATCAACCATTCTATTTTATGTGTACACAGCTACTAGATCAAAATGATTTTAAGGTTAAACTACACGAAAATAATGCAATTTGACCTACCAAATAAAATTCCATGCATACACGTGATATAATTATACTATGCAAACAGCATCTTATCATGCAAGATAGTTTTGGTGAGAAATAGAAAGTTAAGCTGCAACATGACATAGTAACCACAGTATGTTTGTAGCCCTGAAGAGTCTTATGTTTGGTCTTTTTAACTTTTTTGTTTTAGAGAATATTAGTTTAAAAATAAAGTTTTAATGTAAATAGTTGGTATTTTAAAGAAGCTGAAATATTATATTATTTTATAATTTTTTGATAAAATAGTTTAGCAATTAACTTGTGAATCCCAAAGTGTTCAATAGGTGCACCACAAGGGGTAGTCTCAAAACTAAAAAAATATTCAAAGACACTGCCAAACTTTCAATATTTGTTTTGAGCCATAGAAGTCGATGTTTGAAATGCAAGAAAATTTTAAAAATATTGTGCTTAGTAATGTTTAATAAAATAAAAAGTTTATTTTTAATATATTGTGTACTAAAACATTTTGTTAGTAAGTTTAAATGCATATTATCTAATGAATAATTTTTTCTTAAAACTAAATGTATTTTGATTTATTAAAAATTGAGGTTTCAAGAAATAAATTTAGGGGGATTATGTGTTGTATTTACTTTAAAAAATCTTTAAAATCAATTTGTAAGTATTTTGATCTACATGATTTAATTAAATAAAGGGATGATTGTTTTAATCATAGTGAACTAATTATAGGAGTATTATGTGTTGTATTTACTTTATTTGTAATATATATGTATATTACAATTTATACAGGAGACATTTTAATCAAAATTAGACTTATTATAAATTTAATGAATATTTTTATTTAAATAAATTAACAATTTATTTAGGGTTTAACATATTTTTGTTTCAAATATTTAAACACTTCTTCATTAGCTAATGAATTGAATTCACGTATCCCCAAAATGTTTCAAACATGTGGTATGGCTAGTTCATTAGATTTAAAGAAATACTTGCATGCAACCCTAAACTGTAACCAACACCATAGTAGAACCATCTTTTTTTCAAAGAATTTGAAAATATTTCTGGAAGATTACATGACAGTTAAAACCTGACTCTAAAGTTAAACTACACAATATTCTTGTTCTTGAATAACTGACTTAATCCCGAACTTCATAGTAGATTTATGACTATTTTATTATCAAACTTAGATGTGAAGTATCAAATTAAAAGTTGGAGGAAAATTTAAGTTAAAATTTAGTTTGGATAATCTGTTTGAAAATGAATTACAAAAACAGATGTTTTATAAAAGTATTACTATATTTATCATCCGATCTTAGTTTTTCAGTATATGTTTTTGATAAAGTTTTAAAAAAGTATACCAAAAAACTAAGATAGGATGATAAATGTATTAAAAACCAGTGACATTTTGTATAATCATTAAATTATACAACAAATTTAATTGGTATATTTTAAAGTAAAGTTTTAACTCATCAAATAGGTAAGAATGAGGTTCATTTTAGAGGAACTGCACCCACATTAACACGAAAAAAAGAATGGAGAAAATCACAATGATAAATCACATGTGGAAACAAAATCAATATACATGGCGGGGAATTGAAACCCAACTTGTCTGTCAAGGGTGACCTTTTGAATGAGAGTCTAACATTTTAGACTGCATGGCCATTTATAGGTGTAAAATAAGACATTTGCATAGAAATGCTAGCCCCAGTGTATAATATTTCAAAGTTAAAAGTTTAAAATTGTATTTATAAAATAAAAAGAGTGTCAAATCAACGTTGATTCTGTTTGTGAAGTCAAGCCCTGAAACATGTATTAACAAGTTCCTTAATTGTCTGAAAGTACATGTGTAAAACATATAAAAAGATTGCTATCTAACAATGTATAATATAGCTTTTTTGATATAATATTATTAATTTTTGGCATGTATAAAATAAAGTGTGTATCGATTGTTTATTTTAAGTGATAAAGTAATACCGAGTGAGGTTGGCATGGTATAATAAATGTTACAGTTGAATTCAATTTGGTGTGATTTTATTCATTCAAACAATATACAAAATAAAATACTATAGCTATAACAATGTTTATATTAAAACTTTGCCCAGTGTATGGCTATAAAAAAAAGTTTGTTTCCATGTAAATAAGATAATATATGATACATAAATACATATCACTATATTATTAAACCAGTCCTGATTGACTGCAATAGATATGTTTTTCCTTATCATCGCTTCTTAGAACCAGTTTGGGTTACACACATAACTACCCTGGTGGGGTGGGGATGATGACGTTTGAATTTAGAGGAAGTGTACACTCATTTGAGTGAAAGGAAAGTGGAAAACCATTTCAGAATAATCACCCTCAGTACACTAGCCCAAGGATTCAAACCCCAATCTCCCGGTCATATAGGTCTAGTGTATTGTGAAAGTGATGCCTTATACATTGGACAGAGTGAGATGTATTTATAAACAATGTGGTTTGGCAGTCTTTCAGTTAAATTAGACCGTTATGGCCGTATGGTTTAACGCATTACTCTTATTTTAGACTAAACTTCCAAAGACGGGGTTTGATCCTAGTCGAGTGCATTGAAGTTTTTTTTCCTAAAATGGTTTTCCACTCTCCTTCCACGCAAGTGTGGGTGCACTTCATTTCAATTAAACCTTCCTAATACTGACCCATTAGTGTAATTAGTATATAGACATACAAACTAAACGGTTAGTAAGAAGCAATGCTAAAAAAAAGAGTTAAATATGGGAGTGGCCTCTAAAAAACTAAACCCCTATCCCTTATGTTAAATTAGAATGTAATTTTTTTTTAATTATTGTTTATTTAAAAATTTATCACAGATTATTCCTAATTTTTTGATTATTTAACCATTAAAAATTAATATCCATAAGTTTATACATATAGTTGTTTGTTATTTAACAATTTAGTAATGTGCTGTATAATTTTAGGTTGTATTTTAGTGTTTTTTTTTCAATTATTAATAATATACATTATTACTTTTAGTGTATCTAATAATTGAATAGTGTTCAATATTAAATATTTTTAACCTTTTATTAATTTTTATCACTATTATTATTAGAAAATATTTGATAAAAGATAAAATACAGCAAAAGTTATTTTGATATAATAAAGATTCTTCCCCCAAATTAGTTCTAAAATAATCCCACATGTGTATATTTTATTAAAATTTTAATACAATAGTTAACAACATTTATTTAAAATTCTCAATGATATTCAACGGTCAGAACACAAACATCGAGGAGCTCAAGTGTGTGTTCAATGAATCAGTTGTGCAGTGTCATAGTATCGGTTGATCTCTATGAACGTTCTTTAAGTGAGTGTTCAAATGTGTTTTCCTCTTGAACTGATTATGACAATAGCGACACAAGAACTGTCGGGGTTGACCGCATTCAAACCTGAGATGTGCCACCAAGGTCTGTTTCCAGCGATACTTTGTTCCACACCGAGGGCACACAAAGCTACCAGTTTCCCCTCGTATCCCTTTAAACATGTTGGCGATTTCATCCGAAGAATACGGTGTTATTATGTCATCTGGCTGATAGAATGAGGACACACTTTTTGGAAATGATAGGGAAGTCTTACAGCCTCTTTCCCTTTGGTCGAAGAAGATAGGGTCTTTCACAAAAATATTCGTTGTGCTTAACATTGGTGATGGGTGCCAAGAAGAACCTGAAAAACAAAACAAAAATAAAATCACTACAACTATAGAATTGTAATGAACTGAACAAAAACAATTGAAGTCTATGTACAAATCAGATACAGCTTATTAACACAAAGTGATTTGTTTATCAGTAAAAGCTGTAGAAAGAATCGCATAGTCAAAAGCAAGTGTAAGATTTTTCAAGATATCATCATAGATATATAGGATGCCCAGCCAAACTATATTTTAAAATTCCTTGACTTTTCCAGATTTGCCAGAGCCAATATACTTTTTTTCATATGACTATACATCAACATTTGTTTTTTTAAGATCCCACATTAAAATAATTATCCAACACCTTAGCTCAGTCAACCCACCAGTGGCAAGGCAAGGCAAGGCAAGGCAAGGCAAGGCAAAAAAAAATATTGTGAAACGTAGGTTTACCCTTTCACAGTGAAGAATTAATGTCTGGGGACTGGATGTTGTGCCTGTCTTAGGCTTACGTGTGGTTATAAGGCATATGAAACTATGACAGGCCTAACAAGCCGGTAGTGGAAAATATATGGCTTGGATAAAAAACTGACCCATGCCACTGGCTTGAAACATTAATGGGTGTAAGTAAAAAGATTAATATAATGGTTTGTTCTAGAACCATACACATTCTGAAAGTGTGTCACTCAATGATAGAGTTATTGTGAGTTAAAAATATATTACAGTAAAAACATATTGAGCCATCAAAGGATTGCCTAATGCCATAATGGCTTAAAATAGTTGTGAAACAGTCATTCTTAGTTCCTTCTACCAATAATATAATCAAATTTTTGCGCATGTGCATTACCATTACCCAACCCTGGCTAGATACATATGGTAGAAGGGTGGAAAGACTATAAGATATCACATGTTGAACTTGAGAATTAAAATTAGTCTGATCTATAGAGACAAGGGTGTTGACAGTGATTCCAGGTTTGTATTACCCGGAAGAAAAACGTTATTTTGACCATTTTAAATCAAGATGACATTTTTTTTTAGACAAAATGTAAAAATTACAGAAACTTGATAATATCCCCTGACTTTTTCAGGACCTTTCCCTGACAAAGTAAATTCCCTGATATACTATTGATACTGATTAAAAAAACTGTAGCAAGAGTTTAAGATGTGTATTTAAGTTATTTAGATGTGTTCAATACTTCATGAACCTAGAAACTGTCAAATTAAGCTTACAACAAATGACTGAACAAATGATTAACCAATGCCACAATTATCTATACACAAAAAGATGGTCATGGTTATTTTGGATTGGTTTTATTTCAAACAATATACCTTTAACATAAAAAAATACCGTCTGAATTTAAGTAGACCTATCTAATATCTGGGGCTAAAGTTGTCACTTTAATAAGTTGTTTATTTATATTTGTATATATTTTTTAAAGAATATTCATATTGGAAAAAGTAAAATAGAAATAATGTAAGGGGCCATAAACTCTGTCGTGTATTATATTCGAATATGTATTAAGATTATATTGACACAAAATTTTATCAATCCATATATTATTAATGGTTTGTAACTAAATACGGTATAGTTAATAAACTACAGTTGGACAGTGTACATGGGAATCGAACCAGTTACTGGGTGTAGTTTATCAACTATAATTAAGGGAATACCTGTGAATGAGAATATTCATTACGAAATATAAAATACTCTATCTTAAACAACATTTTAAGCCAGTTTAATGCATATAAATTTAACATATGCCCAATCAGACATATATCTCCCCACCACACCTCCAAAATCTAAACAAATATTAAAAATTATTATAAAAAGATAAAAAATTATAAAATTATCTTGTAATAATACTTTGCCTTGTAGTTATAAATTCCTTACTAAAAAAATACAGAAGTAATTAATTTCAGTTTCACTTTCCTAGCTAGACCAAACATAATTAATAATAAGTTTAAAAATTCCTCCCCACACAGAGATAAAACTGTCTCAAAATTTCATAAAAGAGTTTATAGTATTTATAAAAATGTATGTAAAATTAGTATAATTTTACATCATAAAAAGTATATCAATTATTAGTGAATGCAAGAATGGGTCTACTTCAATAATTTTGGTATATTTTTGTAAGAAATTTTGATATATTTTTTCCTCTGTGCATGTCAGATTTATCCGCCTGCCTCCCCCCTGCTACATGCCAGTGTCCTATATATTTAAGCTTTTTTTTTTTTGCATGCAGCTCAGGAAGAGGTAGTCACAAAAAAAGCCTTCTCTACCAAGCTATAAATTACAATTAGGTTGAGCTACATGAATTAGAACTGACAGTGTTCCATTTCTGTTGAAACTGAAGAGGCGTATAAAACTATTTAAATACTATTTAAAGGATGGATTAACAATGTAAATTTATTGAACAAGAAATATTGTGACAAAATAGTTTATAGCAAAAATATTATCAAATTCCTGCTTTGTGGACAAATGAATTAAATAAACTAAATTCATTTTCATATTAGAAAGGTTGTTTTTAAACTATAACATTCTTAAAAAGACTTTGTCACATTCAAAAAATACTTTTAAGAAGAGAATTGGTTGATGAACTATACTTCATAGGGGAAGGTATTGTCTTTTCCAATTGTTTCACTCGCAAGCAGACGCTGACTCAAGAGAGAAATAAGTTTAAGAAAAGATCCCATGAGGTGCAAAATGTTTCAAGTCTCAAAAGAAGTAATGTTCATATGTAACATTGGTGATATGTTTGAATGATGAACTCTGGTTACTCAAGGTAGTTAAAAAACTTATAATTATTTAAAAATTCCCTGTTCTCTTCTAGGTTTTCCAGACTACATACCTATATTTTCCCTGACTTGCCCTTTTTCGCATTTCCTTGGTGAATGCCGATTTTTCCTTTTATCACATTGATAACATTAACTATGTAAATATGACGTAAAACACATACCACTGTACAGTCATATCATGTTGGAATGCGATTTCTAAGCTATGCATTTATTTTGTTAATCTGAGAGAAATAAAATTTCTCACATTTGTTTGAGGTGTGAATGGATTTACAGCAAAGTATTTTAATTATATTTAGTTAAATTTCTTGACATTTCCTAGTTTTCCATCAAAAAAAAAATCCCTGAGTTTCCCAGGCTGTTTCACTACCTGTCAATGCACAAACAATGCGAGAATTAGAAGAGAAGATACACATTGTGAGTAAAGTAATGAGCTATCAAAGACACAATTATAAATTTGTAGGAACGTAGATTGGTTTTAAGAGGTGCCAGTGAAACTTTAGGAAAAATCTAAATATGATAATTGCCTGGAGCTCTAGGGTATGTTTGATCCTTTTCCTACAGATAATGAAGAAATCAAGGAAATTCTTAATCTCAGAAAGTTTCCTAATTTACCTTCTACTTCACATGAATAAATTGTATTATTTATCAGACAAAAAGTTTTAGACACTATATGCTAAAATATAATTCTTGTCAAACACTACTCTAATGATGTCAACTCTTTCCTTGACGTTACTGTTTGAGTTTTGTTTTTTAACACCTAAACAACAATGTATGAGTAAAGGAACACGAGTTTGATACAACTAAATATGACTTAAAGGCTCGGCCTTGACCCTATATAAGTTTTATTCCTAAACCCTACTATAATAAAGGTAAGGAGCAATAATTTTATTTACGGCTTACTTCAATAATCTAGTTCCTCGAATAAAATTACTAGAACAGAAAGATCCCAGGCCATCAGGATGGAAACAGAAAACTGTGCCCCAGTTTCCTTACTTAACGGTCACATCTGGCAGCTAGAAAAGTTACCCAACTTATTTTCATGTATTCATATGTCAGGTCATGTGAGCTTCAGATGTCACTTTTGATCGATATTAAAAATAACTTTAAACTAATATTAGTAACATTGTAAGATGTTATCAATCTTAGCTGCAAACAGGAATGTTTGTAGTTTATAGAAATCGGACCACACAGCTTCAATGAGTGGTGCCTTCGTCAGTGAATTCTGCTCACAGAACAGCGACCATCGAGAGAGAAGCTATAAAATGTCGTTTATGTAGTCACACACATCCAGACCAGCAGAAGACAGGACCTTGACATTTCTGTGGATATTATACATTAGCAAAATGTGTTTTAAAATCCTCGCTCTGGCACATATTAATCCCATTTTCTGAATTTAAAAGTATAAACGGATTTATAACTAATCCTGCCACATCTTTCCCACTAGATCCAAACATTAAACATACAATAGCATCGAAGTACACCACCTGCTATGAAGGATCCTGGCACAGCCACACTTCCCTGAGTCGTGAGTACTAAATTGTTGCATCAAAGCTTGCTTCAGCCAGGGCAATACTCCGCAGTAGTATGTGAACTATATGACGAGGTTGGTAATAGCAAGGTCGGGCAAATAATTACATATTGGCATGAATAGTTGATATTCTATAGCTAACACTTGTATTTTTCAATAGGATATGAAATAGTCATCCATTAGTCTAAGAAACCAATTATGTGTTGAATTAAATGGCCCAGATACTGCATTTGAAAAAACCCCACAAAGTTAAGAATCACATCTGCACATCCTAAAAGGACACCCTCATTGTTACCCGTACCTCCCAAATCTTTTTGATACTTTAAAAATATTATACAGGTGAATTTTTTTAATATACATATAAATAAAGCTAAAACCAAATGCTTTAATAGTACAGCATCTTAAATTTTAAAATGCAATCTGGTAATTTAATTATTGAACTATTCAATAATGTATGTATAAAAGTTTGTCTAAATATGTTTTTGAAAAGCATTTTTATAATTAATAAAACACAAAATTTATTTTAAATATATTTTAGATACAAGCCACACTAATGTTTTGATATTAAAAAAAGAATGATGAATAATCTTTTTAAGCACATAGTATATATGTTAAAATTGTATATAACAGTGTTTTAAAATTTGACAAATTTTCTTCAGCAATAATTAATTTCTGTTTAGGTTAATATAATGTATAATATTTTCAATAATATAATAGTTTATTAAAAAATGTAATTCCTTTTCAATAATAAAATCTGGATGGTTAACTTCCGGTGAGGATTAATACACACATATACTACTTCAAAGTAATGTTTTCCAATCATAAACATTTTAAACTTTATAGGTACTTGTATGAAACAAAGTATTGTGGCACTTTAAATTACAACTTAAAAATATATACAATGTAATGAATGGATAGTGTTTTTCAGTTTTGAAAATTATATGCTAAAAATATCTTCGGCTTCATTGTTGTCTACAATTTGAGGTGAAATGTATTGAAATTAAAATGAGTTACTTTAATTTGTATACAGGTATGATGCATGGCAGTTTTTAATGAGAAAGCGATTTTGATTTATTAAAGAATGGACACCATTAATCTGGGTGTAAGATAATTGGCCAATTGTCTAGCAAATTTAGTTGTAATTCACAATTACAAAGTTTTTTGAAATATTATAAAATCTCTAGATTAATTACAGCATTATAAAATTGGTTAAAATGAAGATTACAACTTCTCCAATGTATGTTTGTAATGTATTGTTGGTCGAGACCATTGTTGTTTACTTATGTTCTTTTTGTTAGAAATAATAACTTATTAATTTATTGGTAAAACTCTTATTTTCCACACATTCTTCCAAATTTGAATAATTCAGTTGATTTCCATTCATATAATGAATGCTGTATTAAATAGAAATTTCGAAGTATATTGAGTAAGACAAATTAGTTTTTAAACAGATCTTATGTAATGAGTTACTTTAATTGTGGTAGTAAAGTGAAGTTCATTTAAACGCATTAACAAGATATTTAAGACAGTTTTCATCTATTAATTTATGATGACGAATAAGATTAATCTTCAAATTCCCCTTTTTATAGGCCCTATGTCAACAATATGGACACAAAAAACTTGGTGATCAATCACACTCCAGCTTTGCATGCCTTATACACGTTCTTTTGTAGGCGTAAATCTTGCCGCAGGTAGAGCACTGGTAGTGGAGTGAGTTATCCCCTACAGACACAACATTGCTGGGCAATTCTACAGATTTTATTAGCGTAAATAGGAACCTTCATGATGAAATACTTCATGTGGTACTGAAATAAAAATAAATTCACCATGAGAATTAAACTGGTGATGAAACCATTGAACTGATAGACTATAAGAATATTCATGTTTTAAAATATATATTAAATGTTGGCTGTCCTGCCTTTCAGTAAACAAGTAAAAATACAAAAAACATGAACATTTATTTTTAAAATATCAGGTCATCATTTAGCTTGAAAAAATAAATATTAAGTCATAACCAAACTGGAATATTTTAGGCACTAAAACTATAAAATTCTAGTGGTGGCATTCCATCCCCAACTAATAATAATTATATTTCCTTTGTTAACAAGTTGAATTTAATGCATTATAAATATTTTTAGCAATTATGAAATGAAAAGATTTGTTTTTATTCAAAGTGACTTATTATTTTAATCACTATAAATAGATAGCCATTAAAGTCGATGAATTTGAAATCAAAGTTAAATTTAAAGGAGAAAACTAGTATCCGACTGAGGAAGTACAAACAAAAATGTAATAATATTCCAGGAGAATTATCAACACTCAATACGCTATGAATTATTTGATGATTTAATTATTGGTATGGCAATTTAACTTAAATAACAGAAATAAACTGAATGGTTAATAATTTGATAATAAAATTGCAAAATGCATATTTTAACAATATATTATATTCCCTCATCTCATCGGGACATAAAAAGCGCGCCTATGAAAAGGATGTATGATTAGTACATTTGAGCATCCCCTGGACAACGGTACATTAGTACTGGCTAATATTTCCACAAACTGAGCATTTCATGTAGCCCACACAAGCCATTAATTTAATAAATAGTCGTTTAGTAGTTTAGTTTTTACACTTAAGAAAAAAAACATTAAAAAACATCTAAAAATGTAAGATACTTTTTATTTAAATAACTTTTCCAAAGTGATTAAGAAAATTATTTTTTGCGGTATTGGCAACACTGCCTACCACTTCTAATTAATTCTGGGATCAATCAAAAGAGTGAAAGCAGGGTAAGCCTCAGATTCACCCCGGACTCTCCCCTCCACACTCCCCCTCAGCTATGTTAGAGAAAGATCGCCGTGGGTCAAGTGAACCGAAACAAACAAGATAACACAATAAAACAAACGTTAGTCAGCACAATAAAGTTACAAGTAACGAGTTCACGAATGTGCGTCCCCAAACTATAACGGCCATGACTCAACTGTCTACTGGCTGATAAAGACACAAGCTGTGCATGCGTTATCACAAATATGGCTAAACTAAACAACTGCAACTCGTTGTAAATGAATACCAACATTCCAACAAGCTAAAGGTTCCCAAACTCTCCACACCAAAGGAGCCCTTGCACCAGAAATAATACATGTTGGAGCCCTCTTAGCATTTTTTACACTAATATTAAGATCATTAAATTGTGACAGTTAACTTTTGTAAGTAGAAAAGTAGACAAGAGTCGGGAAATCTCACATGCTCTGGCTACACTTTGGCAAAATACTTTATTCAGATTCGAAAAATTGGCAATCTTTATTATTGATGCTATTTTAGAGAGTGAAAAATAAATAGAGAACATTATAAAATTGGCTCAAGTAGCTTAAGATAACTGGCAGGGCCCAGTTTGATAAACCATGTGCTAAGCTACCATTGCGGCCACATGCAACACCGAGACTCCAACTCTGACTCTCATAAAACAAAACAGTGTTGTCGACTTGAAGTGGAAAGTGAGTTGAGATGTGTTCTGTCGAACATCAAACCCAATATTCAAGACCTGATGAAAACTAAACGGTGTTGTTGACTTAAAGTGGAAAGTGAGGTGAGATGTGTTCTGTCAAACATCAAACCCAATATTCAAGACCTGATGAAAACTAAACAGTGTTGTTGACTTGAAGTGGAAAGTGAGTTGAGATGTGTTCTGTCAAACATCAAACCCAATGTTCAAGACCTGATGAAAACTAAACAGTGTTGTTGACTTGAAGTGGAAAGTGAGGTGAGATGTGTTCTGCCGAACATCAAACCCAATGTTCAAGACCTGATGAAAACTAAACAGTGGTGTCGACTTGAAGTGGAAAGTGAGGTGAGATGTGTTCTGTCGAACATCAAACCCAATATTCAAGACCTGATGAAAACTAAACAGTGTTGTTGACTTGAAGTGGAAAGTGAGGTGAGATGTGTTCTGTCGAACATCAAACCCAATATTCAAGACCTGATGAAAACCAAACAGTGCCAACAATCACGATCATCTTCAGTCATTTACTTACCACTATCCTGGCAGTGTTTTTTTTAGAACAATGTCTTACTGCCCTTTCAGGTTAAACGCATATGTACTTATTACGCTAGAAGTGTTAGGGATTATTAAGGTTTAATTTAGAGAATGTGCACCCACATTTACATGAAAGAAGGGTGGAAGACCACTTAGGAAAAGCCACCCTCAGTGGACCTGACTCTGATAAAAAAAATAGTCCCAATCACCCTGTCTTCGCCAGTCCAGGCTAATGTGAGAGTAGCACCTTGTACCATGTGGCCACCGAAGCGGGTCTGTTAGTGTTACATAGATTTTTGTACAAAATAAAGAGGTGACACGCATTTAAAAAAATAGTTTATAGCGTGGGAATTTATTATTGAAAACGATTGGGTGTCACTTCTTTAGTTGAAGGCACTAGCATGTAACACTCAAAATACTATCAGAAGTCACTTTTAAAATATAATGTGTAGATTAGTTAACTGCACTGATACATTTGCTGGTATTAAGGTTTATCATGTTTTTGGCCAAACTATAAAAACCGTTATGTATGAATGTGTAGTCCACATGACTTATAACAAAGAGAACTACTTCAAGCATATTCTTGGCATGTGAAACATGGCTCGAGGTGTTGGGCTTATCTATCTGCCCGCTCACTAACGTTTCACCACACCCATCTTTGATAGTACAAATACCTTTATTGTTTTAGCACTGTGTCTTACTGCTTGTTCAGGATATATGCTTATGTATTAATTACCCTAATGGGTTTAGGAATTAAGAAGGTTATATTTAGAGGAAGTGTACACACATTTGCATTTTGTAAACACCACCCTCAGTACACCTTACAAGGACCCAACCCCAATCTCTCCATAATTGGCAATCTAGTATACTGCGAGTGTAGCGTCTTAGATCATGCAACCACTGAAGAGGATAATGTAGGAATTTAAAATAATTAATAGGACTTTTTAGTTTAAAAAAAAGTTAAGAAGTGATTCAAAAGAGCCTGGAGTGAATACTTACAATTTTGTTTGTTACACTTCCAAGCCATAGAGCCAATCTTAAGCTTTTAAATACAAGGTGAGGATTATTTCTAAGATTCACTTATGAAAATAAGAAAAACAAACATACACACACACACACACACACTCATATTAGGATATTATAAAAACTCCTTAAAAGATGGATAAAGTGTTTCAATTACATCTTCTTTGGTGACATTCCTCAACAATATATTTGTCTGGTGCACTGTATCACATTCTAAACCAACATATTAAAACTTTGCTCTCCCATTATTGATTAAAGGTGAATTTTTAACTTTACTATAATACCATAAGCAGTTTAATAGATAAAAACAAATCATAAACATTAAATAGTCCATGAAAAACTGTTAGATTATTTTAATGCTAGGTATATTTGTTTTAATAACATATTATCAAATTCTCAACCAATATTAATATTTAAAATTATTCTTTAACTAGAGTGAAACAAAATTAATTTATAACTACTATAAGATCTAATACATTTTAATGATTATGTACAGATACATAAATATATCTAAATATGTTTCCTTTAGGTCTTTATAAATATCTTAGTATATTGAAATTTGTAATATATATTTATTGAATTATAAACTTAAGAACTTTGTTAAATTCAAGGGTTACAAGTAGTTTAACATCAATGTATTTGTAATTAGATGTAGATAATTGTTTTTGTAAACTAAATTAAACAAAACATATGTATTCTTGTAACTTGTTTACTGTGAATGGAAATGTTATAAAACTCGGTGTTGTATCTATTCCAAAGTTTATGTAGTAATTCTCATTGCAAACAAAAATGCATTCGATTGAAACTATAGGCATATTTCAAAATATGTACATCTAGAAAGCTATAAATACACACACTAGCATAGCTCAACAAAAATATGAGCCTGTATTGCTTAACTAATTAATTCTAAGCTGAAATATGTTATTATGGTATAAATCATGTTATTTTTTAAATAAAAAGTGTCATATTTGTCTGTTTATTTTGGCTCATAGTTGTTATATTATATAAAATGAAGTTTTATTGTTGTTAATTTAGCAAACACATACATACATAAATATTGATTATTATTGGAAATCTAATTACTGAAGTCACTTAAGAATGCAATCTAATTATTGAAGTTATTTGTATATTATCATTATCATCATCACCACCATCATCATGATGAAATGTTTCCAGCCTCTGACCTTCCACCATTCTCCTCCTCTCATTTGCACACTTGCTATCTGTTCCTCCCATCTCTTCCTTGGTCTTCCTTGCGGTCTCTTCCCTACATCAATCTTCTTGGAATTCTCTCCCCTTCCATCCTCATTACGTGTCCATACTAGCTCTGTCTTGCTTCCTCTACCATCTCGTGTACCCCCTGTACCCCAACTCTAGACCTTATATCTTCATTCCTAATCCTAACTCTTCTGGTGACAGCTAGAATGTTCCCCAAAAACTTCATTCCCATGGCCTCCGTTTTCCTTGTTTCTCTTTTATACAAAGTCTACGTTTCCACTGCATTACTTTGGGTGTGAAGTATGCTCTATACAGCACTTTCTTACACTTTTATCTATATATATATAAAAAGATTATATATATATATATATATATATATAAAAAGAATATATATATATATATAATCTTTTTAATATCTGTATATATTTAAAGAAACATAGTTTGCTAATAATATTAAGTTAGTTTCAATCAATACAAATTATATAATCTATTTATTCAAATATAAATTATTTTTATTTGGAGGTTACAAATTTTTCAAACAAACACAAACAGAAGATACAGTTAAGACACAAAATCCTAATAGGTACAAAGTGGAAAAAAAATATATTTGTAAATGGATTACACTAATGGAATAATAATAATGAGGTTAGCATTTTTGAGGAAATGTACCCAAGTTTGAGAGGAAGGAGAGTTGAAAATAATATAAGAAAAAACACCCTCTGTACACTCGACCAGAATTCAAACTCTTATCGCCCCATCACCAGCAATTCAATTTAAGATTAGAGTGCTGCATTCAACTATGTGACAACTGATATGGATAATGAGCAGTTTAGATTTTTAAATTAAACCAAACTAATTACCCAGAAGAATTTCTTAAAGTCAAGTAAATTTTTAAAGTTGATAGTAGTCTATTGTTTTATATTTTTTATTACTATTTAATGACATAACAATAATGAGCAATGAAATTGAATAAGTTTTATAAATGTGTAAAATCAAAACGTATTAGATATTAAATAGCAATATTTAACTCTCACTCTTCATTTACGACACAACTCAACTGAGTGTGTAAAGGAGTCTCCACATATGTCTTATTGTGATCAGACATGACAACCAAACCAGGAGCTAGAAAATAAAACTTAACCATGACAGTTAAAGATGATTATTTGAATAGGTAATATGGATACACCAACACACTTAAATGAAGTACATTATTCCAATTGATGGCTTTAGTAGTCAGATTTTTAGTTGTCCTTAATTGAAGTAAGTAGGCCCACATATGTTATTGAGCAACTGTTTAAAAACTAGGAAGATTGGAATTTTTTGAAACAGTTACATGGAATTAAAATAAACATTAATTGTAAGGCTGGATATTTAAAAAGTGATGTCATTATGGAAGTGTAAGGATTCATGAAATATCATAGACAATTTATTGGTATCAAATAAATGTTGTGTGAGGTACCGTCTTTAAGAAAATGGATTAAAATGGATATGATGCCTGAGTGCTATTCTAAAAATGTGAATAGAAAAATTATAATGAAAACTAAACATTTAATTATGAGCTTTGCAACTAGCAACAATAAGATCATCAACTATGTCCAGCCTGTGGCTGGGTCAGTTTAGTAAAATGCCTCCATCTTCCTATATCATTCCACCATTCTTGCTACTTTAATATATTCCATTTTTCTCTTTTCACTTGAACACTTTCTGTTATCTGCTTCTCTCATCTCTTTCTTGGCCTCCCTTGCAGTCTTTTTCCTAAATAGTACATTTCCAACATTTTCTGTGGCATCATATCTTTTTACATCTTCATTCCAAGCTCGTCTCATCTCAGTCTTGCATTCTCTACTATCTTATGTACTCCCTGCACCCCTACTCTTTCTCGGACAACTTCATTTCCTAATCTTGTTTTTCCTCATGACATTAAACAAACTTCATTCCCATGGCTTCCACTTTCTTAGTCTCTCTTGTTCATGTTTATGTTGCATATGTGACCATGAGTACAAAGTACGCCTTGTACAACAATTCCTTACATTTCAAGGCCTCTTCTCTTCTCCATTACAAGTCTCTTACGCACCTAAAGAACAACTCTCCCTGCTGTCCTATTCTCATTAGAGCTTCTCTACTTCCATCTTTCTCCTCAATCACGTTTCCAAGATATTCTGTACTTTTCTCATCTCTACTCCATACAACCTTATAGCTTTATTAGGTCTTACCCTCTTCCTTGTGATTACCATCCCTTCACACTATGCCGTGCTAAATTTAATTCCACAACTTCCTTATTCCATAGTTGTTCCTGTACTTCCTCTTCCTTCTTCCCTCATAAAATCAAGTCACCAGCAAATATCATGGCTTTCATTCTTTTCTCCCCAAACAAACATAATATCCTAATTTTTCCATTAACTATGAAATATTTCTGCACGTTTCATTATGTTCTAAAAATACTCATTGGATAATGCCAGTCATGAGCATATAGCCTGATACAGGTTGAAGCAGGAACCTCAGCGGGCTTGTCAGACCCTAATGCATTGTTATCCCTTAATTGGTCTGTGTGACACACATTCAAGCTGTTAAGGAAGAAAAAAGTTAGAAAACTTGTATTGTGTAGGTCCTTGGTTCAGTTATTTCAAAGTGTATTTCTATTAAGGTGGTGAAGATGCTTGTTTGTCTCTTTCTTTGCAATTTTCAAAAGTTAATATAGCTGGGTTAAATTTATGGTATTTCTAATGTCTCACTTTTATTTGTGTAGTTCTGATAGATTGCTAAATAGTTTTCAAGGTCGTTTTAAGAAGAAGGAATCTATGCATTTTTGTCATTGAATAATAAGATTAGTGTATAAGTATTGATGAGCTTAATGTTTCAAAATAAAGTATTGTATCTTCAAAATGTATCCACATGAAAAAAATAGTAATTCAATAAAAATAATTGTCACATTATAGCGAAAATATTCATATTCTTTTTTGGAAATTTACTACATAAATAAGGATGAGAAAAATGAAGACCAGAATCAATAGACATGCAAGTTTGAAACCAAAATTCTCTTGATTTAAAAAATGTACACTTTGTTTATAATGAAAGATATTAGTCTTGACTTGATGGATTGCACTATGTCCTTGGCCAATAAGCTCTACTATAATGTGCCCTAGGAATTTTTACACCCCACGCAATAGAATACCTTTCCACCCCACCCCATCCTCAAACTAACACTTAATATTTTAAAAGTAGTTATTTAAAGTAAGCTTAAACATGTCTGACCAATGACCATTAATTATAAACAGTTTCATTAACAACAACAATTCATAAATTATAAACTATCTATTAACTGCAAAATTTATAAAAATGAGGTGGCCCAATGGCTAAATAATTTTATAGTAAAGGAAATTGATAAAACTAAAGAAAAAGGAAAAATAAACTACTAAGAAGTAAATTTGATTAAGAAAGCCCACCTAAGGAAAGAGGAACAATGTGGGAAGAATCCAATGCACAAAGATGATATCTTCTTCCTTTCTTCTGTCTTCTATCGTACAGTAGCCCCATGACTTCTTTGGTTATGACTGACAGCTCACAGCTGACAGCTAAAAGCTTTGAAAAGTTACCAGACCAAATTATGTATCCCTACGCCGAACCATATGATCTAGCAAAAACATGTGTTTAGCAGCTGTCTCTTCGGACAGTCAAAATTAGGTATGTACCTAAATGTTGACAGTCAGAAGTGAGCTGTGAGCTGTCAGTCAGCACCAAAGAAGCCATGAGGCTACTTTAGAAGTAGTCACACACACATTTTAACACAAATAGAATATTTCGGCATTGTTACTCTTAGTAATCTATTTTTCCTTTTTCTTTAGTTCTATCACTTTCCTTTCCTATGAACTTTTTAATTGCAAAAGTAGAAAACAATTAAAATAAATAAATGTAGTCACATTACTTACATGTAGGTATTGCCAGGGCTCATATAATGTCATGACCCTAAAAATAATTGAAATAGTGAACAAAAACTCAAAAGAAGTGACCAATAGTGACTTTTCAATATGAAAAAAGTTACAAAATCGTACTGTCATCTCCGTATATCTAAAAATGTAAAGCTTTTTTTTTTCCTTATATACAATTGAAATGATGCATATATTGTATACATATATACACATAGTTAAAATAAAAATGATCGCAACAACATGTGTAGTTTATACTTTTTTCTTTTAGTAAATATATTATTGGTAACAATATATATAGATATATTCCCTCCCTCATCCACCCCCTAACCAAATCATGGCCGGTTGAAACAAAGTTGAAGCAATAGCTGTAACTGACTAGAACTGTCAAAATGGCATTCTTATAATGGGAAAATATCAATTCCATCCTCTTCTGTAGTCATAAAAAAAACATCATGAATACTTAAACCACATGGAATCATAGTCTAGTTGGTTTGTTAATGATACTTGGCAGCTATATCTCACTTCTTGAGGTGCTTAAGCTTTGATCTGGATTGAGTTCGTCTTTTTTTATGATGTTAATTGCTGATACAAAAATTATTCATAAAAGGATTTCAACAAAATGAAAAAAAAAACCTATTGATTTCAGTGTTAATGTTTTATAAATCTATCATGTTTCTTCTAATTCTTCTTCACCAAAAACTGTGTGATAAGACTTTTTTTCTTTTTATCAACTTTAGTTTGAATTTTCTCAATTTTTTTTTTTCTTCCAAGTCTTTCTGCTCCTTTTTCATCCCGCTAAGCATCCCTTGCGCTAAATGTACTTTGGCCATGCCATTGTGTTTAATGTCAGTTGTAATCTGTTTAGCTGATTCTGACAAAAGTTGTTATTTTGCTTTTCTCTTCTTCAAGCTTGTTATTTACTTGTTCTCTAGCCAGTTTTTATTGCTCTTCCTGTTAATTATTTACCTCTTTATCAATTGCATCTTTATTTTTATTTTCCAAGTATGCCTTATGATTGTTGCAAGCACATCTTGCTTGTTTGAAGAGCTTAATGGATATGGGTACTAGCTCGGGTTTGTTCCTGTTTTCTTCATACATGACAAGATGGTCAACTTAGCATTTAGCGTTCTTTAACCAATTGCAGCATGCTCTTCTGCCAACAAACAACCAGATAAAGAAAACCCTCGCTCAACATCTGCACTGCCAATGACTCAAATACAAGAATGCCTTAACTACTTTAGCTATGATTTGGCACTTTGTGAAAAAAATGTCTATAGTTGTGGTCAATTTGTTGATGTTCTTTTATTGCTGAAATTTTTTCTTCTAAGATGTATCTCAGGGTAAACATTGTTTGGCAAGAGTTTTCCCAAATTGGTAATGTACATGCTACTGTCACTTGACTTAATATTGTCAGGATGAAGGCAAGTCAGTTATCCTCAAAATATCTTTAATAGAGATATGAGTGATAGTGACAATATGTTTGTAGGCAGCACTGTAGTAATCTTCAACAAACTTTTTGAAAAAACGTGTTTGCATGCCAGTCAAATTTTCCATAGTGTCATTAGTCTTGTGGTTAACATTCAAGTTGGAAAATAGTAGGAAAATGATTTTATCTCTTAAAATATTTTCACCAAGATTCTCAGATAAAGAAACAACATTGTTCTTAGCAAAACAAAGAAGAAGAGTTTAGGCCAAATTCACAGAATGTACAAAGGGCTGGTTTTTCTGTAGTGTGCCTGTGATAGCTGTAAAAAAAAAGCTTTTGTGTTAGATATTACAAAACTTATCTTAACTTTCGTCAAGGATATTTGAGAAGCTTGGTTATATACTAGTATTTGTCGGATGACATTTCCTTTGACTTCTTTTGAAGGTTGAACTTCATGAAGTACTCAATAAGAGCATCCCATTGTTACAGGGCTCTTTTGTATGTTTCTGCTATTGTAAGCCACCTTAAAGTTACATGTTTCATGAAACTATGTTTAGATAATGACAGTTTTGATTGGATTTGTTACAAGTCTTCCCATCTAAAGGGCAAGTCTTTGAAATAATGGTATATTTCAATGATTAAATAGCTGATATTGAGATTAGATTCATCTAATACTTTCTGTGAAGTGTTATGAACAATGTGAATGGTACACAAGCCTAAGTTTAAGAGCCAATTACCATGAATGGATTTTATATCCTTATTTATGAGACACCGAGCTTTTTTATTTACATTTGGCCCATCTGATCCAATCATAAGCAATGAATGTCTAGGTAGCCTAGAATTTTTGATAGCTAAGGTGATATGCTTGATGAGATCTTTACCTGTTGCCTTGCCCAAGAAAAATCTATCCAGGTGACTTGGCTCTACCTGATTTCTGGAATTAGACCAAGAGCTAATTATTAATTGGAACTTTTTTTACTATATCGTTATTAGTGGTTTCATCAAACTGGATTGTGTAGCAAGGTGACTGCAGTACATATTCAACACTCTCTTCTTTAAAATAAGGTCCAAGACCATCTGTTATCAAGTATGTTCATTATGAGTTTATGTTCTAAGATATAATTTTAACAGAAATCATAATATATAGGGTGTTCGGAAACTCATAGCCCTAACTGCATATATAGCTTGTTTGAACCAAAATTAATACAAAATCTCTGTACACTTAGAGCTAGAAACCTATGCTAATACCATTAAATTGTGTTCAAAGTTTCGGCTTTGGGCACAATTTAATGGTATTAAGATAGCATTACAGATGTAAGTTCACAGGGATTTTGTATTAATTTTGGTTCAAACAAGCTTTATGTGCAGTTTATGCTATGAGCTTTCAACAGTTTATGCTATGAGTTTTCAAACAGTCTGTATTAAAAATATTTTTAGTGGTGTTGCTTTGATCTATCTAATAGTTTTTTTTAAATATAGCTACACCTATTAAATGAACCAAAGTACAATGTATGTAATGCAAACCTTAAAAAATATACTGTACCTATGGTAGTAAAGTGAAATCATTGCTCATAGCTAGCAAGGTTTGTTCTTGTAATTATGTAAACTTTCCAATATAGACTGTCACCACAATGCTAAATTGTAAACGAGAGGGTCAAGCAAGAGGCTTATACAACTAAATACTAACAAATTATTAGTATCACTTGTTTTTATAATGCCATATTTCAATTAAAGATTAACACATGGGAATTAGATTGAGTACTTAGTGTTTCAATAGGAGATTCACAATGTCTTGGACAAGAAAATAAATTTGTATTGTTAACTTTTTTTAAATTCACATTCATTACTGTTTCCAGCCTGTGGCTTGGGTCAATTTTTTTTCAAGCCATATATTTTCCACTACCAGCTTTCTAGGCCTGTGATAACTTCATATGTCTTATAATCTAACTTAAGACTAGGGTAGGCCCAACATCCAGTCTCCAGCCTTCAATTCAACATTGTGAAAGGGGAGACCCACATTTCATCAATAATACATTTTTTGGCCATGCCAGGAATCGAACCTGGAAACCTTAGCTCAATGGACAGACATTCCACCGACTGAGCTAAGGTCTTGGATCTTTAGTAACATTATTCCAGAGCTATAATGTCTATTGTTGATTCTTTGATCCACATAGTTCAACATTTCAGAAATAGGAAAATTCTATAATAAATAAATACATGTACCTATTAAGACTATTTAATAACTATAGGATCAAATCAAAATTTGCTTTTTATTACTAAAATACATTTTATAAATTATATGAACTCTTTAAATTAATTTATAGGTTAATATACATATGTAATTTTCTTAAAACCTGCTATAAGACTATCTTTGAGCAATACTAAATGATAAATATAGAATTTGAACATTAAGTTTAATTTTATTAAATTAAATATGTTTTGAATAAAAATGTCATTATTGTGAGAGTATTTCCATTAACACTTTAAGAAAAGAGTAAAATGAAATAAACAAACAGCTGACATTTTATGAAACAGCTTGATAAAATCTTAACACAACTAGATCTCCCTAAATAAATAATAACCATTAATAAATTCAAGTTTTAGTAACAATGTTTACAAGTATTTCACAAACTTTCCACAAAGTGAAATTTAAATAGAAGTGTAGTCTTAATATAACTTCTAATATGTAAAGTTCTAAAGCATCTACCTTAGCAATATTTATTATGTGGGTTCCTGTATTACAATTTATTAACATTAGCATCTAAATCTCAAACAAAGTGATATTAATCAGCATTCTTGTTGCTATTCCTTAAGAAATTGAAACACTATAGCAAACAAACTAAAAATGGTTTAAATATTTTAAACATTTTAAACTAGACATTTCATTGTTTTTAGTATGAATGCCATGATATGATGAAATTGTTAGTAAAAAGACTTTTGGCTGGATTTCAAGGAAATGACCCTAAGTCTAAAAGTTATAATACACAACGCTTGCAACAATACTCTCAGTTATATTAGAAAAATATGTCATGAACAAGAATTTTAACCTTGGACCTTTGACCAAGTGTGAATATGCAGAAAATAAATGTGTATATAGCCATCTCTTTTTTCAATCAACCTGAAAGCTAGCTTCAGCTGGCTTGTCTGGCAAAATTTGGTTTTAAGATGGACTTTTCAAAGTATGAAACCATAACTCAACTCATTCTTCTCTATACATTCCTCCTTATTTAACCCTTTTAGTGCTCCGCCTACTATCACCAAATGTGCCACGATCCTATCTGATCGGCTCCACCTACTACCGTTAAAAGTGCCAGAGCCAATAAGATCAGCTCTCCAGCTAGTTCTCGCTTTATCTGATAGATAATGTAATAGTGTCATATATCACTGGAAAGAGAACATTTCCCTCTATTATTTTATATAAGGTTGGCAACAAAAATCAACCGTAAATAGTTGCTATTGGAACTGGGAGTTTAGTACATTTACAATGGTGGATGGTCACGTGCTCAAGGTGCTAAGTGCAATGCCGGTTTACATATGAGCTGCATGGAAAAACATAAGTGTGACTAACATTCATACTGATGTAAATAGTTTTGTAAACAGTTCTAAAATGTACGGGGGTTAAATTGTTTGGATTTTAGAAAAATATAACACTTAGATTTTAATGTTATGTCATGTGAATGAAAACATTTCTTTACCAATATAAGTAAATAGGAGTTATAACTTTATAATATGTAAAAAAAAAACTATATGAAATTATTTATTATAAAAGCTTTTTTTGAAAAATGCAGTCATTATGTGTAGGCCTAAATATGTATTCAAGATGTAAGCAATATAATAAATCTTGCTGTAAGGTAAGCAATTACGGCCCAAAAATATATAATGTGAGATATCAAATAAAAATTCCTGTAATGCTTATTTATAATCATATATATTCAAAACTAAATGCACTACACCAAAATAATAGTGAAATGTATATATAATATATTTTTAGCTATGTTGGTTAACACTATTCTCGAAAAAAAAAAATTGTAATTAAAACATTTAAAAACCATTTTAAAATTTAAGAATAAAATTATTTTAATTAAATTGTATCAATTTATTATTATTAAGGAACAGTGTGTTCAAATTAAAATGATAGAAAAATCAAAATAATTGCTTTATAAATAAAGGTTTAGCGAATTTTCTCGCAAACCCTTACAAAAATGAGGAAATAGTTGTGGTATTCTTCGCACAAAAAACCTAACAGACCTCTGGTACTTTTCACGTGTGAATTCTGGAATAGGCGAGGCATTAAGAGGGTTAATAGGAACAAACAAAATGTAATATACAAACAAAAGATTAAATAAGATGTGTTTATTTTAATAAAACAAGGGTGAAAAGTTAATGTTTCAATAGTTTAATATTTAGCCTGAACTAGTGGGCTATGGTGTAAAACAAGTAATAAGAAGGATTTCAACTGATGTCAAGGTCCAGGATCAATTCTTGGCACTAGGAGTGGTCTTCACGAGTTAATTATTAATGTGGTTCGCCCATTACTTCTTCCAGCTAATAAGAATTCATTTCTTCTAAGTTACTCTCTTAATATAAACCTTTTGGAAATAATTAATAAATTTTATGTTGACTGTACAGAAGAATAAGTAGGTCTAACTATTGGATTTAGGGGTGTGCTATTGTGTTAGTATCTTATCTTGGAGGCTGGGGTTCCATGCCTGTATGCATTATGGTATATAATCCTTTATCTGAGAAAATGATGTTATTGACCCTCATATTCGTGCTCTTTTAGGTAAAGTAGTATTAGTAGCTAATAACACTTGTAGTAAGACTCCGAATTGTCAATTCACATAGTGTTTTGGAAGCCATAATTTAAATAAAGTATCAAATGATTGTAATACTGTTTTTGTTTTATTTTATATTGCAGTTTTCCATCTCCCCTCAAGGCAGCTGAGTCTGTATGTATAATTTTTAATTTCTTTCAAC
>CABEEJ010000104.1:277766-306773 GCA_901482245.1 Timema douglasi
GGGGGAAGTATTGTGATCGTAAAGAGAAAAAAAAAAACTAAACTCGAGAATTTGATAAATGTTGAAGTTTCAAGTTCCCATGAAATCTAAAAAGGGTTTTTTGTGATGTCATTTGTCTTTAACTCGGGCGAGAGATTAAACCAATTTAACAACGGGGCTAAGACTTTATATCCAGGATTTTCATAAAGTTCCTCAAGGTGTTTTTGGAATTAGATATCAAACCCTAAAATTAAGGGTTGTTACTGAGGGGCAAAAACAGAAAAAATCATGTTTTTCAAAATTTGCTTTAATAATCTTAATTTGGTTTTGTATCTAAGCAAGGTTAAGTACTACAAACAAAATGGAATTTTCATTTTCCTATGAAAATGACCTTGAGGGTACTATATTTAAGCATAATCTTCCAATTTCGATCATATCTCAATAACTTTTTGAGATCAGAAATAACTTATCCTTGCAAAGATGTATAACTATTAAATGGACAATATATTATCTAAAAAAATATTTTTTTAAGACCAATACTTGTCTAGTTTAAGCAAATATATATTTTAAGATATATGTCTACAAAAGGAGTTGAAAATGCACATTGCTAATGTTTATGTAAGGGTATATTATTTCATATAATCTCTTTGGTGAACTGTAATGCTATTTTTACTTTCTCTCAAACCGTTCAGAAAGAGAAATATTGTGATCATCAAAAAATCAAACTCTAGATTTTGACATTTCATAACCCCTGAAATGAAAGAGTGGGTTTTGTGATGTCGTCTGTGAGTGTCTGTGTCTCGGCCTAGAGGCTAAACCATTTCACCAATAGAGCTGAAACTTGATGTCTAAGGTTTTCATAGTTCCCCAAAAGAATTTTGTAATTAAATACCTAACCTTAAAACTAATATTAGTTTACTGAGTGGCAAAAAGAGAAATAACCGATTTCTTCAAATCTGAAATGACAATTTTGATTAAATTTTCTATCGAAGAATTGTTTAATATTATCTATAAAATGGCTATTCTCATTTTCCCATTAAAATGACTTTAAGGATACTTTACATAAGCAGAAATTTCCAATTTTGATCATGTCTCTACAACTATTTGAGATACTAAATAGCTTATCCTTGTAAAGTTGAAGTACTATTCAAATTTAAAATATTTTATTTGAAATAAAACCATAGTTTTTTTAGCTATAAACACCAAATATTTTTTTTTATGGATCTCTTTACAATTATTATTATTATTATTATTATTATTATTATTATTATTATTATTATTAGCACCGCGTCTTACTACCCGTTCGGGTTATACGCACTTACACTAATGTGTAATGGTAGGGTGATTGTGAGATGAAATGAAGGACCTACAGTTTAACGTGGAATCCGAACCACGGTGGAGGCCTGGCATTCCCCACATTCACAAGATGTCTTGTCAGAGGTGAAGGAAGGGTTTGGTAATNCAGATAAATCTGTGCCGGGACAGAGGATTGAACCCCGGCCGCCAGCACAGAAGTCTGACACCTTACCCCTAGACCGCCAGGTCACCCGTCTTTACGATTATTATTGATATTGATTGTTATGCTCTTTGGTTGACAGAAATATTCCTCTTTCCTCAGTTTTTTTTGTACAAATGTGTTTTATTTCATTTATGCTCAGTGGTGGAGTGTTTCTGAAACAGTTTTTATGATTTCGTTTCACAAATCTCATGAGTTTTTAATAAAAGTATCAATAGTAAGCTAAAAGAGAGACAAAGTCTTTGAAGTGCATGGTACCATTAATTTACAATCTTATATTACCAAAAAATAGTTAATTGGTTGTGTTTATTGTTTGTTGATGATAATTATGCAAGCAATTAACCAATACATTGGAAATTATGGATGAATAAAACCTTTACTATCCTTCAATTGCAGTAAGGTAATTAAAAAATAGGGAATGTTCAAAATAAATTTAAGTTTGTAAACATACTGTCTAATCCAAAATTGAAAACTATTTACTGCGCCATCAAAAATCCTTTGTTCTAACAAAAGTGCTTTTAGATCAGTAGAACATTACTTTATTAGCTGAGCTCTTCCATTTATTCCACACCCAAGACCCATTTATTACTTAATTTGTCCCATAAATATAAAAAGTCTAGCTTTAATTCCGGTTTTCTGGAAAGCTTGGCCGCTAAAAGATTGGAACACTTAGGCAACATTCCAGGATTTAAATTCTTCATAGAAACATTTTTAACATAAATTATCTGCTTAACTAATATGATCTCACACATTAGTATAAATATCAATATTACTACACATAACATTTATATGATGTATAAAATATTTTAGATGAAAACTAAATGCCTTTCAGCAGTTTGAAATAATCACTTGGTTAAAGAATAATGCAACCAAACGTAACTTGATTTAAAATACATATTATCAAGTCATTTTATTACCTCTAAAGCCATTAAAATGTTTTCTATGAAGATAATATTTGTTTAGTTAAAATTTTCATCCAAATAATGTTTGTATGAGCTTTATTTTGCTATGGTTTAAACCTCCTACTACAAATTATTGATTCACATAATTTAGCTAAAATTATCTACGAGGGGGTTTGAATACAAAGCCTACTTTGTGAAATAAACCAAATTTAATGTCATATAAATTAAATATGAACATATATTTGTACTGTTCTCAAAGGTATGACATGGTGGAGATTATATCAAACTACTTTTAATAACCTAAAAGTTACATGATTTGTTATTTCTTATTCATAAGAAGTTTCACTAACATTAATTTCAGTTTTTATTACTATTTCTTCTCTAAGAATAAAACTTTCAGTTAAATCTTTCTTAATACGGTGATGTTTAGCAATATGAGTCTTCAAGTTTCCTTTCTGTTTAGTCTTATGTCCACAGATCTTGCACAACAGGCCTGGCTCTTTACCACAGACTTCTCGCTCGTGGAAGCGTAGAGCCTTGCGGTTGGTGTATATTTTGAAGCATTTCCTGCATTGAACCATGCTAACACATTCTTCCTTATGTTGTCGCAGTTCGTTGGAATTACCCAACACACAGTAACAGTATCGGCACTGGAAACGAACCCTTCGAAATGGTCGCCTGTGCAAGGGGTTCATGATTGGCTTACGCATAACTTCATTGCTCACGGTTTCATTAGAGTCACTGAAGGCTAAAAGAAAAAAAAACATTGATTAATAACATTTTAATAATAATTATAATCAAGTTATAAACAGTATGATTGCTTTAATGATACAGCAATATTCAGAAATATAAACATATAAAATTATTATAAAAAAATTTATTTGGTAAAATAATTCAATTAAAAATATTAAGGTTATGATGCTTAAATAAATTTAATATACGATACCTTAAATCTAAAAAATTTATATCACCTTTAGTTGGGCAAAATTATAATGGTGGTTGTGAGAGGAAGTGAGATAAACTATATGAAAACAGTTTCCGATATATGTTTAATACAATTAAGAAAATGACTCGTTGGGACGGCTATCAAATACAAGAGTCATTTTTCAACTCGAATAAAATGCACCCCTTTTATTGGTAGTATACAGTTACAGAAGATTATTCCTCTGATTTATTTTCAATGTGTGGATATATTTACTAAAACATTTCTCCTGAAAAAAAAAGTTGTTGAAATTTGATTTTATATAATCAAATATAAAATTAGAACATGTTCAAAATTATTAAAGATAGGTAAGAACAAGGTTCAATTCAACTCTTAGAAAGATTCACAGAAGTGAACTGTTTCATATTTCCGGTTTTAAGAAATCAAAGACTTGGACTATTAAAACATTCTGCATTTTTTTAAATTATTTATAAATTGTTTGTTTCTTCTTATTGAAGGTCTACTTGTTAGACCACACTTGCCTGGAATTTATTCTTTTCCAAATCCATGTGTATAAATATTGTTTTAGTTGTTTCTCTGTGAACAGTTTATTTGCAATTATGCATTTTTCTTATCTTAAATATTTAACTTCTGTATTAATTCCCCTGTTTTCATAATCTTCCCCTCCTTTTGTGTTTCTTTTTAAATCTCCTTTTATTTGTAATGCATTCATTTTATTTGCTCTTATTATAATTGATTTTATTTCGGGTAGTTTTAATAAATAGTTAGGCAAGAGTTAATAACTATCAAGCTTTGGGTGAGTATTTTAAAAGTTGTAATTAAGAGAATTGTCAAAGCCACTATTTTAAGAATTCGATTCTTCATTTCACTTACGAATCCAAATCTTTGAAGACATAGTACAGATTACATTTAAAAAGAAAGATTCTAAATAATATCATATAAGGTGCATATAATATTTAATAAGGATGGGATTTGTTAAATAACGTGTCAGTTGTGTTACAATATGTTATGGTCTTGGTCAAAATTTATAATGATGAATTAATAATATAACCAATACAATTTGATTAAGACCATACCTCAACTAATAAGTTATTTTCTAATTATTCCTTATTAAATAGTAAATATAAGTGGTTTACTTTACTATTTTTATTCTTAAGTTGACATATAAAATATAAATAGTAGCTAAATGTTTACATTTTTTGTTATAATACATTCTTTATAACCTACATATATACAGTAAAATTATAAATTAATGATCTATGGCAGGTATGTCCAACCTGCGGTCCGGAGAATGTTATGTACCAGCTAAAATTGAAATATTTCAAATTGCAGAGAAAAACAACAAAAAAGGTTCCTGCAGCTGAAGTAAATTCCTGCTAGTTTCCATGCAGTTTCTAAAATTAGAATTATAAGGTTACATACAGTGTAATGTATGTGTGTATGGATGTATGGATGAATGGATAGGTGTAGGTGTGTGTATAGGTATGAGTTTAGGTTCGTACTATATTTGGACATTAGGTGTTATAAATTTAATGTATGGTCCCTGGCTAATCCCCCATGAACTTTACGGTCCGTGGTCGGGGAAAGATTGGACATGCCTGATCTAGAGTTTAGTTTTTATGTTTTTCCTATAATCATGCTGTGTTAAAATACCAGTGAGTTCTTAAAACAAATTTAATTCCAAATTTAAAGAACTTTTTCTATTTTTGAATCTCTAATCCAATATTTTCTTGAATATCCTCTGGAGTTCAAGGTATTATAAGGTTCTATACCTTTGGAGCAACTTGCCTTGTGGAGGCATAATTTCCATCAAAATGTGCATTTCCATGAGAAACAGATAGGAAATATTTCATGACTTTACATACATTTGGCTATTGGGAGTTTTCAATAGAATTACATAAAAAAAAACATTTTCGATGTTTGTTTACATGATGTCTGCTTCATTATCACAAATTTTATCCTCAAACTTAACAAATCTCCTTTCCCCTCAATGAACAGCCTATCCTTAGAAAAATTTAAAGGGTATACTTTTGGAAATTGTTGCATATCATTTATTTATTTTTTATTTCATTGGAATAAAATGGCAAATGTATTTCAGAAAATTCTCAATTATTGGGCCTTCATGACGGTATATAATTGAGATTCACTTTAAAAATCAAACCATTTCATCACACTCACACATATTAATAGCACAACAATTCAGGCATAGTTTGCAGCTATGATATTTAATACCAGTTCTATTAATTTATAGTTAAAGTTACAAAATTATTGTAGTCTTCATTAGAAAACAAATTGAAATTTTAAAAAATAGGCGTAAATTTGAGATAAGAAGTAACTAAAAGGGAGTTTTCTTGTAAACAGTGACAAAGTGGCTAGCAAAAAAAAAAAAAANAAAAAAAGGGTGACCAAGTGAGTTTCAAGTTTTCTGGCAAATATTGTCTAAAAGTGACTAGAAGAAAAAAAATAATCTCGAAGTGTCTCACTTGCAACACTATTGAATATTAGTTTATGAGATTGAATAAAGTTATAAATTATATATTCAACTGTTTAGTTAAACACTTTGGGAGATTTATTTTGTTATCACCACATCTTGCTACATGTTTAGGCTATATTTGTATATCATAGTTACTCTAATGGGGTAGGGCAGATGAAGGAAAATTTTTAGAGATAATCTAAACACATTTTCGTGGGAGGAGAATGGGAAACCATTTAAGAAACACCACCTTCAGTAGACCCAACCGATCTCCCAGTATTCAGCAGGCCAGTCTTACATTAGAGTGACGCTGTAAACCATTCGGCCACTGAAGCAGATTAGGAGGAGATTTTAATTTGTTAAGAAGAGCTAGAATTATTTCAATAGACAATAGTGAATTCATAAAAGTGAAAAATAATGGAAAATTATGTAGTTGTTGTGGTTATTGTTTAGTAATATAAAATAGCTTACCTGAAATACTTTTTAGTTGAAACAGCATTGCACAGTTTACATGAATGGATAAAAAATGATCTCTCTTGATTGAATACAATTTTCTAAATACCGGTACTTTATTGAGAAGTTTATTGTCTCTTCACTCTCCATAATTACATTAAGTTATGAGAACACCAATAATATTTTGTTTCATTATTAGCTTCCCAATAGCCATTTTATATATTATTCATGTAAAAAGTGTGAGCTGTTTAATTGCTTTTCAAAAGCAAGACAATTTTATTAGGTATAAGCTGAGAAGAAATGATAACCTAACAAAGCTTACACTCGCTGCTCAATATATGCTTATTCCTTGACCAGAGTTGTACTAATTAAGGGAAATTTTATTATCAAAAGTTATTTGCTATCAATAATTATTATAAAATTTTTTTGATGATGAGTTACATGATTTATTTACATAAGCTGCCATCACAGGCCTCAGCTGAAGTATTGATTGACAAAGGCTTAAAAAGAAAGGTCTGTTCAATGTTATGAGATCCCTGCTACATATGAAGCTTTAAAATGCTTAGCTTGGATATGGTTCATTGAATCGATTGATATTTAGAGTAAAATAAATGTAAAGTTGTATTATTGTCTTTAAAAATCACTCTAATAAGCGACATCATGAAGTTTTGAACTTAATTCTATGTAAGAAAAATTATAATTTGATGCTATTCATTCAAAATCAACTATGAAAAGAAATGCTCTTTTGTATTATTAACTATGATATAATTTTACACATTCAAAAGATCTGCAAAAATAATTTCTATCATTTTGTTGTCAAATACCTCCCGAAATGAAAGACACAACTACTGTTTATTGAATTGCTGTGGTCAAACATTGGAATAAAAAGTCAAAAAGGATGGTCAAACATCTTAAAGTATTAAACTTTTCAGTCCCAAAGCAGGCATTGTATCCGACCAATACTTAACATCTGAAATAAGAGACGAGAATTTATATATATATTGTTCTTATAATGAATCATGACACTCAGTTCTTATGAGCTTGATTTGTCTCAAAAAATTTAAGAAATATAATATACAGTATTTCTTGGTGAAGCTTTAGAAAACAAATACATAAGATTATTTGATAAAAATCAATCTGATACTAAGACTCTTTGTGAATTGAAGTAGTGGCATCAGGTAGCATCTCAAACGGCTTGTTGTTAGCTTGAGAAAAATAAGAGGTTGTGTATACATATTAAAAAAACAAAACAAATCAAAGGCACTCACCAATACTATTTTTATTGTATAGAAACAGATATTTGATGTACTTGGTGTTTTAAATGATCTACTTTGCCCCTTATCTGGTATGTGGCAAACATTGTTATATTCACTGTATAAGAGCAAATAAAGAAGTTCCTCTTATAAAAATTAAATTATATAATAGAGTGTTGCCTAATGACCAACAACCTCACAAGTCAGCATTCATCAAATACACGTTATCCAAATATTGCAACATGAGAATAAAACCTTTGAACAATAATATTGTTATTTAAGCCCTGAATTTTAACCAGAGGTGTTATTGGTGTGGTTTTCTATACGCACAAATATTATTCACATATATTATTTGCGACATAATAAAGTTTAAGCTTTCATAACTCTAAAGGTGGGAAAATTTGGTTTAAAAATATATTGATAATTTTGATATGAAATAGCTGATGTAAAAAACCAAGCCATAATAGACTTCTTAAAAAAATTTCAATTCAATAGAAAGTTGGATGTTTGTAAACAAAGGAGATTAGCTTATGAACATACATTATTTATTTCTTCAAGTGACGTATACATAAAGATTGACATTAATGGTCATCTTGAGAAAAAGCAGATACAAATATACTACACATAAAGCATAATACTATAACCTATACTACAGTAATTTGTTTGCAAACTATACAATGTATTAGTTGAATGGCTTAGACTATAGACAATGTATTAATACTTACTAATTTCATAGACACAGTACAAACATGTATGGGTTTGATTAAAATTAATTTTATAAACAAGTTTAGGATGTTCAGTAGAATAGTTAGAAGTGGGTACAATAAAATCAGTGTTTTTTGTAGTCCACGACAAACTTAAAAGCTTCTCTTTAATTAATGATTTATTATTTGCGATATGCAACATTAGGTTAAATCATGGTCTAAGGATGAAAGAATACCCAACACACAAACTTGAGTGATGCTGGAGTTGAGAAATTGATCAGTTAATAATAAGCACAACACTACATTATATAAAATAGCTTTCAATGCCCCAAGCAACTTCTGCAGTTGCACAGTAAAACTATAAACACATTTAAGCCCCCAAAGTGAAAATTGGCGATTTCATGAATTGAGAAATTTTCTGCACATTCTATAACCTGGGTTCTTCTCTTATTATTATTATTATTATTAGCACCGCGTCTTACTACCCGTTCGGGTTATACGCACTTACGCTAATGTGTAATGGTAGGGTGAGTAGGGTGATTGAGAGATGAAATGGAGGACCTACAGTTTAACGTGGAATCCGAACCACGGTGGAGGCCTGGCATTCCCCACATTCATAATTCTTCTCTTATTAATTTCACTGACTGGGAAAAAATTCAAGTTCATGAATTAGGTAATTAGTTGCTAGAAGAATGATACTCCTGCGTTGACGTGTGTTTGAATGTATAAGATTATCAATAAAAATATTCATATAATGAGTTTTGTGTGTATAATTGTTGACTTGTACTGTTGAATATATCAGAAGTCCTCTGTTGCAATAGTGAGTATACAATAGATAGTATATTTCTCACTATAAAATATCCTAACTTAGTAAAACCTAGTCTTCAATGCTCAACCAAATTTGAAAATAATTATATATTGATGCATGGAAGTTTAGGTAAACTAGAGTGGGAAAGTTTCCTTTATAAATATTTTGTGGATGGATATTTACACATGTTCTCATACCAACAATTTTGAGGTGTTGTTACTTAATTTATTTGAATGGTTTCCCACCAGTTAACGGAGTAAATATTTATTTTAAAATGTATCACAATCCTTGTATTATTATTTTTATTAGCACCGTGTCCTATTGCCCGTTCGGGTTATACGCACTTACGCTAATGTGTAATGGTAGGGTGATTGTGAGATGAAATGGAGGACCTACAGTTTAACGTGGAATCCGAACCACGGTGGAGGCCTGGCATTCCCCACATTCACAAGATGTCTTGTCAGAGGTGAAGNTTCCACACATTCACAAGTTGTGATTAATACACGTCTTGTCAGAGGTGAAGGAAGGGTTTGTCAACCAGATAAATATGTGTCGGGACCGAGGATTGAACCCTGGACCCCCAGCATAGAAGTCTGACACCTTACCCCTAGACCGCCAGGTCACCATCATTGTAGTAGATAGGGCAATAATTTCCAGCTCATGAAATGGTCAAGAGAAGAAGATAGTTCACAGGACAGTCAGAAATGTTGCCCAATTTGTGAAATAGGTAGTTTCACTAAGTGAGTGTAATATATAGGTGTGTGTGTGTATATATATTATATATATATAAACATATATTGATTAATTTTTAAATATGTGAAACTATATATATGTTATATATGTTTATATATATACACACACACACATATATTGATTAATTTTTAAATATGTATCTAAAAAAACTGGCTGATTGGATTGTGTCACAAGAAATATTTAACATAATTAAAATTGTACCTATCAGATCTATTCATGAAGGGAACAAGATATACTGAGAGAAAAAACACAAACATAGATGTGTTTACTGACTTAGGAGATAAAAAAAAAGCCATAGTAGTAAAATATCTTTTCTCTGGACATGAAACCATCACTATATAAAGATTGCTTACAGTTTCAATCACATCCAACAAATTATCAATCCGCCATAAGCAGTCAAAAGATAGAATTATCAAATTCTTGAACCTATTTATGTTCCATGGTTGGCTCAACTGTAAGAAATAGTTAGCGATTTCATAAATACAGCTTGAGTTACAGAACAATTTAGTGATAATGAAACAAATTTTGAGCCAAATTTGATCATTAAAAAAAATTACAAATAAGAATCTAAACCTTTAAAATTAATATCTCCTTAAATAAATAACATTGTAAACCAAACAATTAAATGTATTTGTCCACAATTTAAATTGTGAGGTTTGTAAAATGTTTGAACTGTGTTTACATTTTTACATTGTTCCTACAAATCTTTAAAAAATTACCATGCCCTATTATGACATTTAACCTTTAACATACAACACTATAATACATAAGCCTGGGCTTTCTATTCTAATATGGAAAGAATAATTATAATTTATTTCTAAGCCATATAGATGTATCAGGAACACCAAAATTAATTGTTGGTGTCCATTGTCAGTAGGTATAAAATATATTGGCTACATAAGAAATAGCATCTGCTATTGCTTCATTGGTTAATATTCTAGATTGTGTTAATCTAATTGGTCTATTTAAAAAAAACATTAAACCTTAATGAAACACAAACAACCCTTCCTCAAGAGAAATTTTAATAAATAGCTCTTCACCCTCAAAATACAAAAGTATTTAACATGGAATAAACAGGCAATCTGCTTTGGTAGTCACATGTTCTAAGGTGTCAATGTTGTGTTAGACTGGACTGCCAATAACAAGGATATCCGAGGTTCAGACCTCGGTCAGTTGTACTGAGGTGGTTTTTTTTTTTACAAAATGTTTTTTTATTTTTCCTACATGCAAATGCAGATACACTTCCTCTAAATCCAACCTTCCTCCTCCCTAACTCCTCAATGTAATAAGTACCTAAATGTGTAACCTGGACAGGTAGTAGGATACAGTGCTAAAAGAAACCACATTAATCCCATGTAGAGGTGGAGTGATGATGGTAGCCAATAAATTCAAACCAGAAACTTAACAACAAATCTCACTGCTGAATAACAGAGATATAGGATACACAATTGTGCTCAAACCAAAATTCACAATAAAAAGCAATATTCTATATTCTTAATGTGACAACATCGAAATAAAAATCAAATAGTTTTTTAAACATAACATAATTGTCAAATTTGTAGTACTTTGATTTTGAAATATTAAATGCTTTAACTATTTTTAATTTCACAGTTTTCTAATGAATACACCATGACGCAACAACTGGGTTGAGATGTGTCACTTGTTCAAGGTTACTCAAACCTCCAAATCACATCGGGACCACAGTGAAACTATTCAGGTTGCTCTGAAATAAGCTTACCGTGATGAACACGAAGCTATATAACTTCTAGATAATAGGAACGATTAAAGTGATTCCAGCTTTTTTGATATATGAAACCATTTTGGCTTGGTAAAGGTGGGTGCATATTATTCGTCAAAAGATTATAAAGCCAAAACATGTTCCTAAAAAAATAAAGTTTTGTTTCAAACTCAAGTTTCCCTTATAAGTATTTTGTGAATTTACTTTTATGCATGTTCTCACATCAACAATTTCGAGGTATTATTACTCAATATGTCTGAACGGTTTCCCATCAGTTAAATGAGTACATATGTTTGTTATGTATCACAATCATTGCAGTAGATAGAACAACAATTTCCTGTTCATGAGGTCAAGAGAAGAAGTTAGTTCAAGGAACAGTCAGAAAGGTCAGAATTTTCGGCATCCATTTGAGCTTGAATGAGAATCCCTAGCAATAAACAGCAAAACACTTGACACTGTGATTTTATAAATAGAAATTCATAGGTTACACATGATAGGGAGATGAAGAGAGAGCTGGTTCTAGGGCAGGAACAAATATTTTCACATAAAATAATGGACAGTGTTTTACCACAAGTAAGTCTTGAAATGAGACATGCATTTAATATTAAATTATCCAAATAATTAGGGTTTAAGTTAATCTGGAGGAATATTTTGACTTTAGTAGTTGCTTTCAAACCAGGCTAAGACATTCCAGACAGGGATAACAATGGTTGTTTATAATCCTGTTCAAAAAGCTCTAACCTATTATGATGTAAGCTTTAAAATATGAGTGAAGAATGACCCTGGGCACAAGATGATTCCTGGAGAGCTCAATGGCCAGAGAATTGGTGTACTAAGCCAAAGTTCCCCGGGTTCGAGTCCCATGTCTAAGTACCATTTTTCAATTTTCAGAATATTATTTAAGAGTTTGATTTTAACGATCCTCCTCGGTCTGAAATATTTTTGTTGAACACTATTGTTTAGCTATTTGAAAGCTAGAAATAAAGAGATATCGCCTTGGCACAGTTTTTTAGAAACATATGAAGATAAATTGTGTCAGGATGCAATTTGATTGGTAGATCCTTCACTGAGGACCATAAGCCCAAGTTTGCAGAGATAGCCCTTGTGAATCCAGTTGGAGCAGCGTCTCTAACAGTCAGAAAGTGCAGAGGTGTGATTTGCACAGCATCTTTAGCAGTCAGAAAGTGTAAAGGTGTGATGTGCACAGCATCATTAGCAGTCAGAAAATGCAGAGGTGTGATGTGCACAGCATCTTTAGCAGTCAGAAAGTGTAAAGGTGTGATGTGCACAGCATCTTTAGCAGTCAGAAAGTGCAAAGGTGTGATGTGCACAGCATCTTTAGCAGTCAGAAAGTGCAGAGGTGTGATGTGTAGAGCATCTTTAGCAGTCAGAAAGTGCAAAGGTCTGATGTGCACAGCATCTTTAGCAGTCAGAAAGTGCAAAGGTGTGATGTGCACAGCATCTTTAGCAGTCAGAAAGTGCAAAGGTGTGATGTGCATAGCATCGTTAGCAGTCAGAAAGTGCAAAGGTGTGATGTGCACATTCAGAAAGTGTTTCAGAACGTTTCGACTTACTAGTGTTAACCCAATCTAATAAGTAAGAATATGTTCTAGTTAAATGTCACAAATTAGTATCAACTTAAGGAATTAAGAGTAGTCATTGAATATTTACAATTTTTAAATTAATTATTAATTTTGACAAATTACACAAAATTTAGCTATATTATATTAATATAGTTATGTTGGCAACTCTGTCAAATTTGTTTTAAGTTGGCTACTATACTGTATACTTTCTGTATGTATCTATGTATTTTTGTGGTTTAACATCTTTGTCAATTATTAATTAAATACACTTTTTCACAATGTCACTGCATGTGTGAGTTTGTTTAGTGGCTTATTCATTCCAAGAGAAAATAGGCCCAACAAGTGTAAGTGTTTATTAGTACTTGTAATTGTAATTTGTGGAAAATGGTTTAACAGTGACCAACGATTTTTATCAAGCTCAGCATGGTGGTACCATCTGTATCCTATATACATCCAGGATTAAATTCTTTTGATGGTAGTGGTTTTGAAAACTGGTTGTAACGTCAGAAAGGCTATTGGAAAGGAATTCCGTGTTAAAAATGCTGACTGTTGATCCACCGGATATATTGGTTGATGCAAAAGTTAAATAAAGCCTTTTGATTAAAGATGCAAATGCCAAGGATTTGTTTGTACGATGTGTGGATGATGACATTTTGGAGAGAAATGATTATGTCTTTGAAGTCAACTTATGTTAAAATGGGCAAAATGAACTGTAGTGAAGTTCAGAAAAAGTTAAGTACTATATCTTTTGAAGGCAACTTAAGTTTGAATGAGTTTATCATTACAGTTAATAAAAGAGTGGCAGAATTGAGGAATTCTGGAGGTATCGTTGAAGAACAAGAGTGTATTACTCAATTGCTGGCAGCTATGTCTGAGCGGTATTTACCAGTTATCAGAAGAACAAGTTATTTAAAAAATGTGTAGTTCAAGTATTTCAACTGCACAAAGACAGGATTTATAGGTTATAAAAATAAGTTTAAAAAGGATCATGAAAATATGTTTTGTTAACATAATGATAATTTGTGGAAACTGAATATGGTGATGCAATCTAAATTATTTACCAGTAAGTGCTATGCCTCTAAACATAAAGGACATATGAATACTAGATGTCCAAATAGAAAGAGGTTTGCAGGATATTTGGAAATGGAAAATTCGTTTCTAATGTCATAATCTGATGGCAGCACTGAATTAAGTTGTTGTGGGATGTCAAATGATCATAATTATAGGTATATTAATTTTATTGTTGATAGTGGGGCGGCAAACCATCTGATTCTGATTCATTATAAATATTCAAAATATTTATTTGATGCTCAGGAAATTTCTTTACAAATTAGTGTGGCTATAGTCAGTGAAATGGTTAACTCTGATAGATGTGGTAAATGGATTGAAGAAAATAACTCTAAGGTTATTTTTCATAATAAATGTGTTACTATTCTGAAAAATTATGAAGTTGTTCTGAAAGGTAATCTTATTGATGACATGTATTTCGTCACTATGAAGTCGAATACAATTGAAGTAAATCTTGTGGATAGTTCTTCAGACTTGTGGCACAGAGAGATGGGACATTCGTCAAAGTTTCCTTGCAGTAAGTTATGCGAGGTTTGTCTTCAGGGTAAACAGCCAAGAGCACCATTTTTGAAATGTGTACCAGAAGAAAGAAAAGCAAAAAGAATCTTGCAGTTTGTTTCATCAAATGTGTTGGGCAAAATAACCATAACTACAAATGAAGGTACAAACAATTTGGTCTCATTTATTGATCATTTTAGTCATTTTACAGTTGAATACTTGAAAGAAAAAGTGAAGTTGAAAAGTGCTTCAAAAAATACATTGCTTTGTTTGAAACTAAATTTAATAGCCAAAATTAAGAATTCTTGCTGTGTTAATGATGGAAAACATACTTCCAGTGACATTAATTTAAAAACCGGTGTGAAGCTTAAGATATTAATGTAATGTATACTATTCCAAGAAATCCAGAACAAAGTTCATTAATATAACTGTTTTAGATAAGTTTGGGTGTCTAATATTTGACTTGGGTTTAGAAAGAGAGATATGTAAGGAGAAGCCCTATTATCAGCTGTTTAGTTGCTTAATAGAACTCTTACATCTGTGTTACATGGAGATGTAACTTCTGCAGAAATTTAGTACGGTCATAAGACTGATCCGAGAAAAATTTGAGTCTCATTTATGAAATTAATTATGATAGGGTATTGACATAATGGCTATCGAGTGTGGGACCTTGTGCGGAAAATGGTTACCACTGCTCGATCTATCGTTTTCAACGAAAGCAAGACTGTAACTCGAGATTACGAAACAGAAAATTCTAAAGTAGAAGAGGATATCTAAGAGCTTGTGAATAATCATGTGGAGGTGAAGACAAAATAACCCTGTCCTGATAGCTATGAGGTTGAAACAGATGATGTTCCTGAAAGAAGGCAAAGAAAAAGAGTGGAGTAAAATGCCATGGCTAGAAGGAAGCTAATGAAAAGAGAGTTGGAGTCTCTGAAGAGAAATAAGACGTGGGAACTGGTACATTCGCTACCTGATGTCTCCATAATGCAATCTCGATGGGTGTTTACTGATAATATCGTTGATTGTATAATTCAGAAGAAAGGTCTATTGGTAGATCAAGGTTGCCAACAAACTACTTCGAAGGAGGAAGATGTTTATTCCCCGGTAGCTCGGCTGATGACACTCAGAACACTATTGGCTGTTGCTGTTAAACATGATTTAGTCTTCATCAGTTAGATGTAAAATAGCTTTTCTGAAATGTGAACTAAAAGAAGTCCTCCTGATGGCTTACATGTAAAAAAGTGTGAAGTGTGTAAAGTGGTGAAAGCCCTAAGTGCTGAGACAAAGCCCTAAGTGCTTGAACAACAATGTAAAACCGATTATTATGTGAATTTTTTTTTTATTCCAGGGTGGTTCATGTTTATACTTAGATTATTATTATTATTATTAGCACCGCGTCTTACTACCCGTTCGGGTTATACGCACTTACGCTAATGTGTAATGGTAGGGTGATTGTGAGATGAAATGAAGGACCTACAGTTTAACGTGGAATCCGAACCACGGTGGAGGCCTGGCATTCCCCACATTCACAAGATGTCTTGTCAGAGGTGAAGGAAGGGTTTGGTAATCAGATAAATCTTTACCGGGACCGAGGATTGAACCCCGGCCGCCAGCATAGAAGTCTGACACCTTACCCCTAGACTGCCAGGTCACCTTATACTTAGATGATTCTACATATATTTTAATATGGGTTGATGATTTTATCATTTTACTAAGCTCAACTGATAATGTTAAGAGTAAGTAAGTAATTTTTTTTGAAATTAGGAATTTGTCTTATGTCTCGAAATTAAAAATATAAGAGAATAATATAGTGATAGTCAAAAAAACCTTATTAATAAAGTTGTAAATTATTTTAAAATGAATGATTGAAAAATATCAAAAATACCTGTACAGCCAAAATTGAATCTACAAAAGGTCTCAGAGGAAATAAGTTATTAAGTGTCATATAAATAATTAGTTGGTAGTTTAATGTATGTGATGCTAGGGTCTTTGTTTTGCAGTATCTTACTTTGGAAGATTTCAAATTGTTATAATGAGATTCATTGGAATTATCTAAATAATGATGTTTAAAATAATATTTGTTCAGATATAAATGTTAAAGCTTTTGATGAATTGGACTATGCTAGTGATCCTATCGATCAAAAAAGCGTTACAGGTTTTGTTGTTCAATTAAATGATAATGATGTGTCATGGTGGTCAAAAAAACCAAATGTTGTGGCTCGTTTTAGTATCGAAGCTGAGTATTTGGCTCTTTCTGCTGGGATGTCTGAATTTACATTTCTAGTCCAGTTATTTGATGAAGGTCTTGATAGTGTAAGGTCAGTTATTGTCTTTGAAGACAACCAATCTTGTTTGAAAATGGCACAAATCTATTAAACAAAGAAGTCTAAAACACAATGATGTGAGACTTCACTTTGTAAGAGATTTAATTAGTAGTGCTGATTTTAAATTTCCATATGTAGCTACTGATGAACAAGTAATAAATAGGCATAGTGACAAAAGGGTTACCAATAAGGACATTTGAGTACTTTAAAAATATATTAAATAATACAGAAATTTTATTAGAATTTATTAATAAGATTTGGAATACAAAAGAATGTTGATAAAGCTTTTACCTTATTATATTTAGAAGTATATAATTATAAGAATGTACTGTTATGGTTGTATTGGCAACTTTGCAAAGTTTGTGCTATGTTGGCTACCCTACTTTATATTTCCTGTCTGTATATTTGTTTGTTTGTCTGATTAATGGTTAAACATTTCTATAAATCTTTAATTAAATACTCTGTTTTACACAATGTCAATGCATGTGTGATTTAGTTTAATGGCCTATTCATCATAATATATTACAAATGGTGATATCAATTCTAAAATTTGTGGGAAAATTTGGTAAACAATATATAATATACCCACTGAACACAATTATTTAACAATTAAATAACTACCTATTTTAGAAACAATTTTATATTTCTAGTGTTAGCTTAAGTCAGAAAATATATAAAATATGTTAGTGATAGTACTAAAATACCAAATCTTTAATTAGCTTTACACAGAGAATATTAAAAAAATCGTAATTTTATATATGTATAGTGTATAATAATAATAATGAAAATGTGCTATTTATTTTCATTATTATTTTTTATGGCATGGTTATTGATGACTTAATCTAGGAGGGAGTGATGATGATAGTTTAAGTATAAGTGCACCTGCATCAACACAGATATGGGGTGGAAAACACACATTAGTAAACTACATGCAAACAATTATATTCAATGAACACTTAAAATATTCGAACCAATGTTTCCTCAGCACTAGCAAGGGAATTTGTAAGAGCAACATAATATTGTTTGTTATAACATAAATTTAAATACTACACAAGATACATCCCCTAGAAAAATACAAATAGTAATAGCATTTTAAGTGCCTAATAGATTACATTTTTTGGAGATCATTGTCCACAGAACATTTAATTTGTTTAGTACCCAAAACTATCTGTTATTATAGCTATCTAACATTAACAGTAACTACATAGCTGTGCTATAATTACTAAATACTAATCGTTGATGAAATCTACATTGTAATAAACCATCTACATTGTGTCTTTGAAATATATTTTTGGATGTGTATTTTATAGTTTGTAATTTTGTCAACTAATATGTCATTGACAATTTACCTCACAGATATTTGAGTGTTGTCTTAAGTTTTGCTCTAATTTGTATGCTTTACCAGGATTTCACTGAATTCATTTTTAAAAACAAGATTCATATAATTTTATAAGAACAGACAAGTAAAAAGGAAATTTTAAGTATATAACTTAATTTTAAAAGTTATTCTGTTAAATGGTATTGTTTTAAAGAAACTTTGCTATAACATTAAATGTAAAATATTTAACTATAAAAACTGTCATATTGGTATTTAAATAGATTTTTACTATAAAAAATTTACTATTAGGTAAAATATTTTTTAACTAAACAATCAACATCATCATTTACAGCCTGTGGCTGGGTTAGTTTAGTAAAACGCCTCCATCTTCCTCTTTCCTTCTACTCTCACTTGCACACATGCTGTTACCTATTCCTCTCATTTCTTTCTTGGTCTACCTTGCAGTCTTTTTCATAAATACGTCATCTCCATCATTCTGTTTGGTGTTCTCTATTTTTCCATCCTCATTACATGCCTATACCATCTCAGTCTTGATTCCTCTACCATCTCATGTACTCCTTGTACCCCCCACTCTTCCTTAGATAATTTCACTCCTTATCCTGTTTCTCCCCATCAGCGCTAACACACTCCTCACAAACTTCATTCCCATGGCCTCCACTTTCCTAGCCTTTTTTACATTCAGTGTCCATTTTTCTGCTGCATATGTGACAATGGTTACAAAGTACACCCTATACAGCAATTCCTTACACATCCAGGGCATGTCTCTTCTCCACAGCAGGACTCTTACACACCTATAGGTTATTAGATTCTCTCTACTGCCACCCTTCACCGCAATCACACTTCTAGGATAGTTGATGTTTATGTAATTATTATCTATTTAGATTGTTATACAACTGTGAACACTAGAAACAGTAAAATAAGGCTAGTTCTAAGCCTACATAACAATAAAGAGATCAGTGAGATGTTTGGTTATTCTGTGGTGTTTCATAAGATGAGTTCTCATATTGCCTTTCTGTTTAGTCTTGTGACCGCAGATTTTGCAGGTGAGATTCGGTTCCTTGTTGCATACCTCTCGGATGTGCAGACGTAGAGCGCTGCGCGCAGAGAACAGATTACCGCAGTCGAGGCACTGAAGATTCGTCCCACAAATAAACTCATGAGCGTGTAGCTCTGTGGGCTTGTAGAATGGTTTCGAGCAGTTGCTGCATTCCAATCTCTCTTTGTTCACCAGATTCTCTTGCTTTATATTGTTCGACAAAGACATTGTTGAGGTTATTATAGGGGTAACCTCCATGCTGTCATCAGATGATAATATTATGGGGGTAACTTCCATACTGGTATCGGATGACATTATTACTGGTGTGACTTCCACTTCCGGTCCCGCTACCCTGACCGGTGACATTGCTACAGGTGTGACTTCAAGACTCTCAACAGAGTTGGAGTCAGATAATGTATGATCAGGACATTCCACAAACTCTGGTTCTTTGGTTGTCTCTGAAAAGAAGGAAAATTAAAAACAACATTAGTTTACTTTGAAGAAAACTAGTTTTAAGAAAAAAATAATGTAGCCAAACAAAACATAAAAATTGAATAAATAATTTAGCATTACATTATTATTATTTTTTTTATTATTTTCTTGACCAACTTTTGAAACTTTATGACTAATAACATGTTTTATTTATAAGAAAATAAAAAAAACAATTCAGCCACCACAATGCTTATAGATGAACAAAGAATTTGTTTTGAATCTTTGGTTGTTCTGAAAGAAAGAAAAAATCAATCTTAACACAAATAAAAAATGGGATCAAACCAAATTAAAGGGGTAGGGTAGTCTAAAAGTTGCCATGGATAGCATACTCTGGAGCAGCCCAGAACGAGGTGGAGTGATGATGTGGTTAGAGAACGAGATAGCAGGGTGTAGAGGGAGATTGGAGGGAGAAGACTTAGGACAGAGCGTGGTGGAAGCAACTTGTGTGGTCGGTGCATGGTCTTCAAGGTATGCGAGCAACGCCAGTAAATCAATCGATCAAACATACTATCATAAAGTATACTATATCATTGGGATGAATTTTAAATTGAAATAATTTAAAAAAAGTTTATTCAAAGAAGGAATTCATTAACAGTGTGAAGAGGCAAAAAAAAAAAAAAAAAANCCAAGAAATGTTAACACTCTTGGGAATCAAACTAACAATATCAATCAGGTTGGTCAAAAACAGGAGCAAAGGCATCAAGCCAACAATATCAACCAGTAGTGGTTGCCAAGAAATTGAAGATGCAAGCATTGAATCAACACTATTCATCAGTAGTTATTGGTCAGAAATTGAAGAAAAAACTTTAAGCCAACCATATCAATTGAGAGTGGTTCAAAAATTAAAGATGCCAACCATATCAATTAAGAGTGGTTCAAAAATTGAAGATATATAAAACCAGCCAACCATATCAATCTGGAGTGGTTGGTCCAACATTGGAGATGTATGCATCAAGCCAACAATATCAATCTGGAGTGGTTGGTCCAACATTGGAGATGTATGCATCAAGCCAACAATATCAATCTGGAGTGGTTGGTACAAAATTGGACATATATGCATCAAGCCAACAATATTAACCAGGAGTGATTGTTCAAAAATTGGAGGAAAAGCTTCAAACCAAAAATATCAATCAGTAGCGGTTGCTCATAGATTAAAGATATAAGTTTGTCATAGGTAAAAAGACTTTAAAATAATTATATAGCTGTTTTCCAGCATTGATATTACTGTACAGATAATATGTACCAATTTGAAGAACCAATGAAAAAATTATAAGAGTAAAAAAATGCAATATTAAATTTTAGGGTAAACCTATTAACATTTACATGCATTTACTATATTAACCACAGCAGCCAAAAATAGTCAATCTTTAGATAGTGTATGCTTGGAGTAACCAAAATTTTGACAAAATAAAATATTATTAACAATGTTTAGTAGAATTTTATACACACATCAAGCATATGATTAAAATTATGAATACACTACCAATAATTAATTTTGAAATAATCATATATTTCTAAAAAAAAACAATTATAACTGTATAAAAATATATTTTTAGGAGTATGTGCTTTTGGATTAGAGAATGGTGTCAACTATTATCATAAAAAATTATTTTGAATATAAAACCCTAACATTACTTTGCACCTAAAGTATAGGCAGCAGACAATAAATACGCACATCTTTCAATGCAGGTAGACAGATTATAAATAAGGTTATTTTTACACTCAAGTTAAGTTTGCTGCAACTTTATTGTCATCTTAACATGAATATTTATGTGGGCAGTTAACAGTAATGCTCTATCTTAAATAGTTAATTAGATGTATACATTTTTTTCCCTCATCAAACTAACTCAAATAAAACATGAAAATAAATAGATGTAAAATTGCAACTAAAATTAAAATATGGATATTTTATTCTTATGCTAAAGAAGAAACTAAATTAACATGCAACATAACTGTAGAGAAAAGTTTCTTTCCATGAAGGAAAATAAAAAACTAAGTAATAACATTACTACTATTTACTTATGTTTAAATATATTTTTAGAATATGATTTCTAGATGGAGTAAGTCCTCACTAAAAGCATATATAATAGCTTTGGCTATTTAATTCTTAAATATTTGTATAAGTTAATTTAACTCAAAACAGTACAATATATAGTTTGATTTGTTTGCTTATTGACATGAAGCTAACGAGTTTAATATTATTTTTCAAAAGTTTTTATAATAATATAGATTATTTTGATTAATTTCATGTCAATAATGTGTACTAGCTAAAATAAAAACTAGCATTAAATTTTTCATCTTTATTTACCTCTTTAATTTGTAAACTCTAATATTTGATTTATCTCTAGCACTGTAAGTGCATTTTACTAAATAAGGAAGTTTTTTTTTTAAATTGCTTAGAACAGGAATAAAAAATCGTGAATTTTATTTATATATCTATATATATATATATATAGAGAGAGAGAGAGAGAGAGAGAGATACATAAATTGATTTTCATTTCAAGAGATACAACAATGGGTGATGAGAACATAATAAAAATGTACTTGGTTTATTGGCCAAATGTTTGTGGTGTGAATATTAACTACTAAATAGTTAGAGAGAAAAGTAAGAGTTAAATGCTGATAAAAATGTATTTAAATAAGTATATAGAATGTATACAAGCAAAGGCTAGATCCAAACAATACATAGTCTTAAAGAGCGACAGGGAAATGGTAATACCTGAAATATCAACAACCAAAAATACAATCGAAATCTGATTAACAGAAGAAAGGGAATTTAATTTGACCCATTAAAAACAACAGATTTTCTCTTAGTTCAAAAATAAGTAATACATCTATTTATTTTGCAATCAATGATAGTAATACACCATACATTATGATATTGAAAAGTGTCAACTAAAAAAACAAAAAACAATAATCTAAGCAAAATGCTGAAAGAGAAAAATTAATATTGTCTGAAGTGGTCTAATGAGCCATAATTTGATATTCATAAATCTTCTAATGAAAACTAAATACATACATAGATATTATTAAATATAAGCAAAGAAATAATAAGATGGTCACTAAGTATATATTAACATACACACGCCATACATTTAACACATGACAAACCAATACACAAAATACCAATTTGTGTTAGTGTTTTTTTTAAATTAATTAAAGTAGTAAGCAGTAAAGGTAATAAATTAATCAATTATATGTATGTTGCATGCATTATATATATACTATCAATAAAAATAAGGATACGTGCTGACTACCAGACCTTGACCAAAATGATAGTAATATACACATATCCATTACCAAAACAGACCTTTTATAGTCCTTTAGCTGGACAAAGAATGTGTCATCTACAGACAGTTCCCATGGTTATTGAGAGCTGAGCTAAATGTGTATTTCTGTGTTAGATTAGTAGTTTAACTCTGAGCTGGTAAAATATTATAAGAATTTTTCTCACATTTAATTATTTCCTGGGTTCCTTGGCTTATAGAACTGCCACATTTTTGACAGTCAAGATTTAAAAAAACATAATTAAGTTTTACTATTTTAATAATCAATGGCTATAGCCAGGTCTGGTGTTCCCATTAGAAACAAAAGGAACTGTTCCTAAGGTCGACAAATTTTTAGGACTTAGGAAAATTTTAATGAAAAAACTTAATAATCCTCTTTAAAAACTAAGGAAAAACAATTTGCAAGTCAGAAAATAATGCAACTACAGATTAAAAATGATATTTTAAACAAACAATTTCACAATGTCTAGGCTACCTATAAATAACTTAAGAATATTTATTTTTTGGGCTTTTTGCTGCAGCAAAGTCCTTAATAACGTCCTCAAAATTCATATATGTACAGTTTAGCTTATGAATGCCATCAATGAAATCTTCTGATTGACAAACGGTATAAATTATGTGGAACATTATTATATCCCGGCAATGACGCTTTAATTTTACTCGATGTCTTTTTTCTTTTGACAAAGTCAAAGCTAGATTCATGTTTTCACTTATATTCATAAACATTTTAGGTTAGGTCAAGCTCGGTCAATACAGTAAACTATAGAACAAAATCTAAAAACGTCGCTAACCAGTCTTTATTTAAACGTCGTTGAAACTTGAGTATTTTTAATTGTCAAAGTGCTACAGTAAAATACAAATTCAGTACTTTTCTAGTAAATTTGGTAATAAACGTGTTTAGAGCACTAATCTGTAATAAGTAATATAGTAGGGGCCCTGTTTCTGCTGATTCAGTATCCACGATTTCAGTTATCCACAATTTACTGCTGCTCAATTTTATTTTATTTTTAATTTAAGAAAAATTTAGTTTATAAGTGACAATGCCTACCCCATCACCCCACTTGATCTCATCATGGCCATTGTGGTATTATATCACTGTCATCATCATCATCATTAACATCATGAGATCACCTCAACAAGAAAAAAGGAGAATAGTAAGTACATCGCAGTGTATAGTACACATTATTATTATTATGTACTTTATTTAATGTTGGCAATGTCTTACTGTGAATAATTTATCAATTAAACTTTACCAAATTTATGTTTGTTACATAAATTTCACTTGATATATTAGTCCGGTACTATCTGCAGTTTCACGTAACTACGGTGGATCCAAGAAGGTATTACCTGCAGATTTGGGGGCCCTACTGTACATGTTTATGAGTAGATGAAACAAATGTTTTTAAAATTCATTTAAGTGTTAAAGCCACTAAAGGAGATTTGAGGATAATAATAAGAGCATGTTTATGTGCAGATGTCAGTCATCTGTCATCGGTGTAGTTGTTTTCTCTAATGAAACCATTGATTATGCTATTTTAATAATAAGTTAATTGTTCTCCCAAACTGTTAGTAAGACTCGGTGCTAATAACAATAACAACTTAATTGTTCCGCTATTTCATGGATCCGAAATGCATTTCCTTTGTGTTTATTTTTGGAAGGTGAGCATATTCCTCCTCTTTTTACCATCCCCTTCAACTTGGAACAACAATTGATAGGATTCATTGATAACACTAATTTACCCACCACCACTTCCAGGATTGAAGCTGTATGTCCTAACTGCAACGTGATGACCAATGAAACTTTCTTATCCTTATTCAGATAATTGACTATTTCCTACCACATCCTAATTTGATGGAACTATTTGATACCTTCAGGTATAAATTCAGGACCCATTACTCTTATCATATCTCAAATAAGATATTTAATATACGTTAAAACTTTATTCTTAAACTAAATTGCAAGGGAGAGTTATGAATTTAAAGTTGTTGTTTTTTTGTGGTATTTATATTCTTGGAACATAACTTGGGTGTTTATCAGCTGTTGAAATAAAGTATCTGTTCTTTCAGCTATAAATAATGTGAAAATGGTTAAGGATGTCAAACAAAATATAATATATCAGGCTTTATCAATGGGCCAACTTGTGTGAAAAACACTAACTTTAACTGACAATGAGTCATCATTGGTCAGTATTTACTAGTGATTAGACAACAAACCAGTCAGTCATATACAAATGTTTGATTGCTCGGTAGATATCCCGATTCAGCCCATTATAAAAGTAGGTTGTGTATTATGGAAACAAATGTCCTTTAAACAACGACCATACTAATCTAGCTCCGCTAAAACCCATTCTCATAAACGCTCAAGTCTACCTAGATTCAGTATGGCACCAAAACTATCTACATTCCCTTCCCCTTGAGAGACCAGACCTGACGGGCCGTCGGACATTGTCATCAAACAAACATGTCTTTATCGTCAAGATCATCAACCACTTTATCAAGGACATGGCTGGAGGAGTTACAGGACACATCTCAAAAATAAACAGCAAGACAAAGCCGTGGAATAAATCGTACTATTAAACAAACAATAAAACAACAAGACAGCACATTTTATATCAGATTGAAAGGGTTTTTCATCAATTGTAGTAATCTCTAAGAGACCCTATACACACACAAGCTGTTATTATTCTTAATCCCAAAGTTCAGTACTGCTATAACCATTCAAAAATACAGTTCTGGTGAGCATTGTGGGTCAAATTCCATTTTAATACAACACAAAAATAATAACATTAAATATCATGAGTGGTTAAAGACCAAGAACAAATATCCATAGTGAGGGATGTCAAAATTGTTTCCATGTAATCAGAAAAAACTATTACTAATTATAGAAAGGAGGAAAGAATTCCACTTTCCCCCACACCCCCACCCCTCCCTCTCTACTCTCACACATGGGTAAACAGACAGCTTGAGTCTTTTGTCGATCAGTCAGTGAACAAGTCACAATCTTGAGGTGGGGTGGACTAAGGAGCAAGTCAAATCCAGGTTTCAAAATACAATGGTTGCAATGTTTTGATATTTTTAATATAGAGCTATTGAATATGAAAATTTGACTAAATTATTTTACCTTGCTGAAAAACATGCTCAAATAAAAGCATACACTTATGAATACTTTATTGAAATGCTGGGTTTTAACAAAGATGTTGGCAGTCATCAATACTCTTGTAGAAGATGAAAAAATACAAGTGCCGCTCAAAAAGTTCCCGAACTATTTAACTAGCGGGCCAACACGATGTCGTAGACATGTATGGTAAGTGGCACTTTATAGTGGAAAGCTTCACATTTAAAATACTGTCGACAATATCATTCTATTCTGGTTAGTCATCGCACTGCATTGTTTTGTTTAGGAGCTTGCTGTGCATGTATTGTGATTTTCAAAATGGCTTAGTTTTACGTTCAGCATATCAAAATTAAAATTTGCGTCAAAATTGGGAAAACATTTAAGGAAACTCATGAAATGATTAAAAAAGTTTATGGGGATCAGTGCCTTGGTCTTACACAGGTTTATGAATGGTTTTAGCGATTCAAAGCTGGTCAGCAGTCAATTTGCGATGATTTGCATTCAGGGTGACCCTCGATGTTAACTGACAACGCTCATGTGGCCCAAATTTGGAGAACTGTGCGTTCAAACTGTTGATTGACTGTTAGAGAAATCACGGATGAGTGTAAGATTTCAATGTGACCGTGTTACGACATTCTGAAAAAAAATAAATGGAAATGCAGTGTGTTGATGCAAAGTTTGTCCCACAGCTGCTGACTCAGGATCAGAGAGATAATAGGGTTGCAATTTGCCAGTGACCCTAGTCTTCACAGGGGGTTGGAAAAGATTTGCTGGGACTGAAAAAAATGCAGCCGATCAGGTTGAACCTGAAAAGCATTCTTACGTTCTTAGTTTTTTAAGTCGAGGATGTTGTTCATTGTGAATTTTTACTGAAGGGACAAACAGTAAATCGTTGTATTATCTTGAAGTTCTGAGACGCCTGCGAGAAAATGTCAGGAGAAAAATGCGCTGGTTGTGGAAAAACGAGTTGAGCAGGCCTCATATTACCTAGAAATCATGAGATAAGAAATCATATTAGATTTTTTCATATTCTTTGTGACTATTATTTACTTTCACTGGTCATATTTCTTCAGAAATATTTTTAGCTCATACAAACATTAAAAAAAAACTAGACATTTAAAAGAAAAGCATTGAATATTAAGTAAACAAATGTTAATTTTCAGAGAATCAAAACAAAAATTGTAAATACAGTTTAAAAGAATGAAGTGCAAATTAAGAGTCTATATTAGGTTTCAAATTTAAATGATAATAAATAAAATATTGTCAAGATTTAGTAGCAAAAGGGCCATGCTAACAAGGGATAGATGGGTTTCAAACTCCTCCATCCGAAAGTATTGTATGTAATGTATTTTTATATCCTTACTCAATGGCCGGGCTAATTTTGGCATCTTATAAAAATCATAGCACCTACAGGCACAGTTCTAATTTAAAAAAACACACACTTTAAATTGCTTTGAAAGGGTCATGTTATAACAGAACAACATTGTTAAACAAAAGAGCAAAATATATTTAATAAGTATAAAAGTTCCCTTTAAATAACTTCCCAACAATGTGTAGGTGAAGGTCCTCTATACTATGTTTGAGTTGAGAGATTACACAAAAACCTCCCTTCTCTTTTCTCTTAGTAAACCACCGAGTACTATTGTTATACAATAATTTAGGCCTCCAACCCTTAAACAATGAGTACGCCATTGATGACTTTTGTAAATATTTAATATACAAGTTGCACAAGGTCTGTTGCCAGTTGACAATGCTCTATGGCTCTAGTGTGGTTGATGATTTTAACACCAGACAGTGCACGAGTCTAACTTTTTAATCAAAATTGTGGACTTGCGATGAAGGATGTACATGGATTGGGAGTACATAGTATGCTGATTTTTTTCAAAGTGATATTACTACCTTTATTGCATGGTTAAACAACCATTTTCTGGGCACATGGATTAGGTTTCGTGGTCTAGTTGTGTTGCTGCCCTAATTTTCTCACCTTGATCTCCCTAATTTGTACTTATGGTGACGGATGAAAATGAGTGTACTCTGTTTAGGATGAAGATGGTGTCACCAATTGTATTCAAGTAGGCTGTAACTGCTGTAGACATAAGGAGATTTTCTAAGCAACTGGTTGATGTTAAGGACTCTATTTGTTGTCAATGTGAAGCAAGTGTGGAACCATAGGTGGGCTGCTTTGAACACTTATATCTACAGTAATTTAATTAGGACTCCCCACCAAACAATCATAAACAAGGTGAAAGGATTAGATACTTTGAAACAAATCCTGAAAAGCGTTATAAAACACACGATGTTTTAAATTGAAAATAAGATTTAAATAAATAAATTTAGCTTAATAAATGCAAAATAAATTAACAATATTTTAATTGTATTTACCAAAGACAATCGGTGATAGCTGGACATTGATTACAGACCTTATTTGTCCCACTATTTCCTGTGAAGGTCACTACATACAATCATAAAGATTTGAAAAGCCACACAACTATTAAACAACAATGGCACGGAAATAATACTAACTGGCCTATTCTGCTCAAAACTTTCTACACAACCACCTCACTGGTAAAAACATAGACAATCAAATGTCTGTATAATTTGTTGAACATTTTTCTAACATATGAAGTATGATGTTAAATAAAATTATTAAATTTATACTTCACATCAAATATCTAATCTGTTAGTCTATAGTCTAGTGACACCTACAAAATTGAAATAATACAAGCTCAAATATATATAT